>VZSV01001012.1:0-12416 GCA_013398735.1 Nothocercus julius
AACCAAAACTGAAATTATTGATTACCTGCTTCCTTCAGGGTACATAGTTAAACTGTTTCACCTCCAAAACAGCGAACCTGCACAGAGCAAAAAGTCCCCTGAAAATGTAGAAAGGTCAATGTTGCATTTCATGACATGCATGCTTATGAAGCCACATAATTCATCATTTGTTACTACAGAACTCATTCCTAGGGGGATTAGCATTTGCCAATAAGTATACCATATGCTGGATTCTATACGAAGATTTTTTAAGCTACCTTACTAAGTCATTAAGGATCTCCCATGACAACTATGACTAAAATGGGCCAAACTCTCCAGGGTTCCCTAGAACTGTGAAGCATGTGGGTTAAAGGATGAAGTCATGTCTCAGTCGTGTACCAATTCTTCAGTAAGACGTTTATGATTAAATAGTTTGCTTGTGACTTATCTTTCGGAAAGAACTATTACTCCTTGGTGAGGACATCAGCTTAACCCCTTCCCGTCCAGAAAGAAGGAGAAGGAAAAAGAACATAGAAGAAGATGAAGGAAGGTTTGCACTGCAATTCACAATTGTCACTGAGGTAGATTCTAACAAGAACTGTGAAAAACTAAGAAGGGTTATTAGCAGCTTCTTATTACTACTGAAATGTAATTTATCTTCTAAATGAAAAGACTGATAAACTGCGTAAAAGCAATTTTCTGAAGATGACCTCTCACAGGAAAGACTCACACGTTCCACTTTCACATTGTCTGAGGTCTTTTCATCAGCAACATTGCCTGAAATTGTAGAGAGAGAAAATGGTCTTTCCACATACTGTAACACGAAGCTCTGTGTGACGGCCATAAGCATTTAGGGGGAGCATTTAGGGGGAGCTCATTTGGGGTCTATAGTGCGCTGTACCAGCCAGCTGAGAAAATCTTTTGGCAGATGTTGGGAAAACATCAGATTGCTGCCTTGACCTCTCGCTGCCGTTTTGTTTGGATACAACTATCTTCCTAACTCCCAGTTCAAAACAGTTAAGTATCTGAGTTCCTTAGTTCCCTTCAGTTCGCCACTTCTGTGTTACACCTTGACAGTAAATGAAATGAGCTCCTTAAAGAACACAGCTTATGTTTATACATATTCAGACTCAAATCCTCACACAAAATTTGCTTTGCATAAAATGACTACAACAATAAAACCCACCACATGCAACTGCATGTGCTGAAGAAAAACCTAAAGCTTGTAACTGCAAAAAATTCTTTGAAGAATTAAAAATACTGCGGTCTGGTCTACAGCATGTAAAAAACTTGGAGGAACTCTGGAGATGAAAGGCATTATTTAATTGTAAAATACTGGGAAAAACTCCCAATATAGCTGAAAATTAATAACAGAATTCCCATGGACTTCATTAGAAGGATATTTGGCTCATTTGACATAGAACAGATGGTGAGATTTTATAGAGATGGAAACAGTGCAAATCACTAAATAAAAGAAATAGAATATGAAAAGAAATAACAAAATAAAAGCAATAATATTGTATATTTTCCAGAGCATTCTTAGGAAGGATGCTTAAAATAGGTAATGGAGTTATGCTTTTACCTTCGAGGAAAAACTTTGTGTCCTCAGTTTAACTTCCTGTTTGTACTAACACAGAGATTTCCCAAAGCAAACTATGACAGCACTAATGCAGAAACCTCCAGCTAACTTCATATTGAGAGATGAATACTTGTATTATCCCCTAAAAATAAGTGGCCTTTCTATAGACACTATGTAGAATTATTGTAAGAACTAGCAGAAACTTAGCAAATCTGGAAAGTAATAGAACAAGAATAATAGCATGGGCCTGCTCATCTGTTCAAGCTTATTCTTTAATGTGGGAAAATTTCCAAGGCAGCCAAAACCAAGCAATTAACAACCAGGTAATACTGTTGGCCTCAAAAATACAGAGATGGCATTCATTTAAATGATGCAAAATAAATGGTTCATAAAAACATACGGAAGGCTTTTTCCAAACTGAAACAGTTGCAATAGCCAACATGAATTAAGGTCAGAGCCATATACAGGGAGTCTTTTCTGAAAGCAGCAAAATGAGCTCTCTGACTAAAATAAAGATGCTTTCTTTCTCTTAGAGAACAACTTCATGACATGGAAGTTTTTTTTCCCCTCACCTATATTAAACCCCCCCAAACTTTTCATATTAACAGATTTGAATAGATGAAAATTGTAAAAAAAATCTTGACCATTAGAGAATGGTTTTGCTCTGAGACATGTCGGTGGAAAGATACTGGATCGACTTTCAGTGAAAAAGAGTGTCTGATGGCCCGAACAGGCACAGGTCACTAAAACACCATTTGCTGTCCCCACTCCTCCCATCAATTTGATTTAAAAAGATAGAAAGCAGAAAGGAGGTTTCCAGACAGACAGGTAATCTTACTTCTTGAGAGCAGAGTATATTAACTAGTTTTGGTAGATGTGAGAAGCCAACTCATCTAGGAAATTAGGATGCCTCTGAGATTTGCAGATCTGCTAGATGAGGTATGAAGTGAGCTGGAATATTCCTGTGATTTGTTCTGGTCCTGTTTTTGTTCTCCTAGAAAAACATTCAGGGTTTTCCTTCTCTTAAAAGAAGTCAGACTAAATTTGCACTCACGGTAGCAACAGAATTCACAAAAGTTTACAGTTCTCTGTCCTTCTTTGTCCTCTAAGATTCACCAGCTAATCAAACACAGGTAACAGACTACAATGTGTGTTTGGACTTTCTCGTTCACTGATCAGATTAGGGTTTAAGGAAAATCGAAAGACTGGCTTCCTCACAGAGTATCAGACATATTATGGGTACATTACATGTACCTTATGCACACCTTTCCAGATAGAAAACAGCATCTTTCAATATGATTTTCCATTGCCTTTTTTTTTTTTTCTTTCCAGCCATCATTGTTACACCTGCTGTCTGCTGCTATGTCATTATTTTGGCTGAATGAAAAAGGGAAGGCTTGTGGTCTAAATTCACAGCCTGATCTCACTGCTCTGCAGGTGTCAGACACTGGAGCTCAGAGACTGTCTCTACTGCCTTTGCAGTCATATTCCAGCGAACGTGATTATAAAACAGAACTCACATGTTTTTCCCTCATATTCTGTGCACCTTAAAATTGTCACTATCATTAGTTAATTACTATTGAAATAGTTAAATATTTGTGTAGGCATGTCCTTGTTAACAACAACTTTCCTTCCATTTGAAAATGAGATCTCTAATATCATCTTTAGTTCTCTCTTGTTAAGGCTTTACTCCAACAAAGCACATAGGCACATGTTTCCGTGTTGATTTAGTCAAACTTTAAGTGTATGCATAAGTATTTCACTAACTGAAGAAAGTTTTTACCAATGAGTCCTCTTGTATTCAGAAATATTCTCTCTTCAGTTCGTACAGAGTTATCTCTGCCACATGCACTCCCACCCTGAGGAAAGCAGAATGAAGTGGTGACCTCTGATTATCACGCATTTCTATGAGAGTCTTGGAATCTGGCACAACCACGGCTGCCTCCATCCCGAGCCCCGCTTGCCACGGTCAGCTCTGTGCAATGCTGCAGCTCTGTCTCCCTCTTGTGATCCGCGCGGCAGGAGCACCTCTGCTCTGCACATGGCCTGTAGCTGTGGCTTCTCTCTGGGGTGGGTTCTGCAAGCAGACTGCAGGTCATTTTATGCTTGACGAATAAATGGCCAAATGCAAGCAATGCCAGCATTCTTCTCTGCAAAATTTATTTTATAACAATTCCATAACCATTTATAACAAATCCCTGTAATAACCATTATGGCAATAGTTTGCTGAAATATGTTGCTGTAATACTTTAATGCCAGAAGCAGGAGATACTAAAGAGCTACGCTCTAACAGTTGGAGCACACTGCACTTGTGGCACACAAAAAGTATCTGGAGTATAAAAACACTTATAATTTTGCAAATACTGAGTTTCACATGTTTGAACATACATTTTGCACAGTTTATATGCAAAACATTTCCAAAATTATGTTAAATAGGATCATATGCATATATATGTCATTAGGAAAAAATTGACTCCTAAGAATTTTTGTTTTTTTTTCTGACATACTTACACAGGTCCCTGGAGGCCCCTCCCCCGATCTGAAGCCAGCTACCATTATTTGGAACATGCCATGTTTGACTGGTACATGTTCTGCTACAAAAATGCATACGAAGAGTACAAAACATCAAAGAAAACTTATTTATTTAACAGGTAACTGCCATGTTATCTTACACCTATGTTACGTCTCAAAATCTTTTGATAGGCATATATTTTTATATATATAAAAGACACCTAAGTTTATTGTAAGGATAGACACCTAAGTTAATTGTAAGGATACAAGTGTAAAATAAATTATAGTTAAAAATGGAGTTCTCCTTTTTTTCTGGACTTCTGTGCTCTCTCTGCTCTCAAAATAAGTCCATCATGTTCATATCTTATTTAATAGCCTGGGAGATGATGTCTTCCAACAGTTTGAAAAGGAGCTGCAGTTGAAAAGGAGCAGCAGAAGCATAAAGTGGCCTCTAAGAGATGGAGATACCCATCGGGCTTAGCTTCTTTGCTTTTAATCTGCACCAATTTATCGTCTCTTCTCTGCTGGGTATGGCCTGGTCCCTATTGTACAGAGCAGAAAGGACGAATGTTAAGCATACTCTATTTCTGGCCTAGAATTTTTCTGCTCTAGTAGAGATCTCCCCACCTTTATTATTAAAAAAGCTGGAAAGGGAAAATACTCCCTAAAGACACCTACTATTTTTCCCACAGTGTGGCAATTCTTTATACCAAGAATATCAGAAATTCTAAAAAAGCAAGCATTACAGAAAAGTAATGTAGAAATGCAGAAATTGTATGTAGAAGTACAAGTTTTCTAGTAGTGAAAAAAAGTTGGACTATATAAACAAAATCTCAGATTAAATTGGAATACATATATGAGCATGCAATCCCAATTTTGTCTTTTTAATATTGCCTCATGAAATGTGTGCATATTTTATGTTTGTTGTAAGAGTGTAATAAAAAGAAAAGAGAAATAATATTTGCTTTTGAATTGCTGCAGTATGAAAAGAAATTTCTTTCTGCTTCTTTTATTTTGTCTCTGTTACTGTAGTTACACATTGGCTTGCTTTTTTTCATGTGAATTTAACAAAAGTTTTCAATGTGGATTTCTTTGGAAAATTTCTTTTTAGGTGATGTCTTTTAATGCTTTGAAGTACACGTTAAAGTAACTACCTTCGGCATTTTTAGGTCTATATACAGAGCAGACAGTTCTACTGAGAACTGGGAAAAATTATCTCCAGTGCTCTCACTGTGTTGATAGCAGTTTTCCATCACAGAATTAGAGTTGACCATGAACATGGTTGACTGTTTTCTAACTGCTTCATAGCATAGCGAGAAAACAACTTCACAGAAGCAGCTTAGGGAAGGATGCTGTGGAACAGAAACACACAAGGGCCTTTCAGTTGAGAATAGTCAGTACTTTGAACACAGAAGCACTGGTAATTTATTTAAAACCAGTCTGTTTAAATGTTTTCCTCCAAACTTATTCCCAGAAAAAATAAGAGATCCACAAAATAACAGGCTATGGATTTCTAATGCATTTTTTCCTATTGTTGTGATTTTATGAAGTTAAAACACAGGTGTGTAGTATAATATCATCTGCAAGAGGATTCTCTAAAGAAAACAAAAAGGTATTCCCATTACTAAGATTAGTAATTCCCATTACTAACCTGAAAAAGCAATTCATACAATTGTAGCAGCCTCAGCCATTTCCTTTACTTACTGTTTTGAGGTGTCTATCTTCACTCTGAGACAAAGTTTATGTCACCCTAGGACAACTGTCAGGCATCACGCTGCAGAAAACGAGAGATCCTGGCTGATATACCCGGTGCTGCCCAGGTAAATAAAGGACCTGGAGAGACAAGCGTGTAACCAGCAGTCTGTTGTGTGTTTCTCTGTGAAACCTTCTTGAGCAACACCTGGGAACCAGCCCCTGGCAGCAGCAACAGTCAGTGGCGCAGCATGTGTGCCACAAAATAAGGTCCCAAGAGAGCTAGCAGTAACTCTAACAGATTTACCAGTTCTATCTAACAAACATTTCCCTCTGAAAAACAAAAAAGCCCTATCAACAGCCTGTTTTAAACATATGCTTTCTGAGTGCAATTATTGGTAAAGTGGGCTATTGCCTAATGCACTAGCCTAATAACAGTAGCAGGCCTGCAGGCCTGCTGCTACTTTGCGAGTGTCAGGGCAGTGAAAAGGGTAGCTAGTGCTACAGGAGAGGCAGAAGTGCTTAGGGCAGCAACTGTTCCTGAGGATGCAGCTCTCCTGCCCTCTGTTCCTCCTAAAATCTGGTAGCAGAAGCAAGTCTGCCTTTCAAAAGCCCTCTACCAGTGTTCAAGCCCAGTGTTGTCATTTGCTTCTACCTTTATCATGGTAAGAACCGAACCCTGTGTCACTGGCAAAATTGACTTTTTTCCTGTACTGTTGGGAGAAGCCATATTTACCTTGCTGATATCCCCAGCTTCCCTTTTTTAATCCATGTCTCCGGCAGGGCAGTGCCAAAACTCACATTTCAGCAACTGAGGAGAGAACTAAGGAGAAAGGGCTGACTACAGAATGAGGATTACTTCCAGGACTGCCACCCTCTCACCCTACACTTGCCCTTGTAGTTTGCATGGGCAGTGACAGCTTCTCTTCACCAAAACAGGCAACTCAGCTTGCTGCTGGATGCTCTCGCTTTTCACGAAATCTTAGAAAACCCATATGTGGCCATTATTTGATCCATGCACTCAGAGAAGAAATGTCTTATCACAGATCTCTGACAAATACACCTCAGCAGTTTCCACATCCCTTATGTTGATTCTGCCATAACTGAATCACAGATGCTTTAACAGAGTACTGTATGAAAAGGACCTCAGGAGATCATCTAAGTTTAACCGCTTGCCCTATGAAGCACATTTGTGCTTCACTGTTTAAGATTTTTCACAAAGTCTGCTGTCCATATCCACAGCTGAGAAAAAAATGTAAAGATTGTCTTACCTTACTAGTAACACTCCCATTTACTTAGCTAGGATGTGTACATATGTCATGAGCTTACATATACGAATACATACGTGCACGACAGGGCCATAGTTTTCTGTGTTGTAAAAATTCTGACTAATTCTATTTAAGCAATTTTGGAGGTTCTCCAGCATTCCTTTCATAACCTACATGTCAGATTACCCTCACATTGACACTTGAAATAGGGTAAACTCCTTTTCAGCCTCTTCTGGATTTTCATGATGTATTTTGTCTTTTCTTGGAGCAGTATTGCTGACTCTGATAAAAGATGTATGTAAAAACTAGTTCTGTGTTCTAACAGCACCAGGATTTCTCATCAATTTCCCAAACACACCCAGAAAATTTCCTTACACTGCTTAGGGGTAAGCAGACAACCAGACACCTATCAATGAACTGGAGGAAAGGAAGTAGCTGTACAGGTGTCAATGACAGACAGTACTGTTCTATTCCGGAAGTAGATAACTTAAACTAGCATTTACAGCTGTCAGTGTATATGTTAAGAGAAAAACAGTCCATGTTACAAGACCTGGAGTGTCTGGAAACCTGACGATACATTATCAGCTGCATGCAAGGAGGGTTAATGGTGCATGCTGTTATTTGCCCTTACTTATTTGGAAGAGGTAATTTGGCAGAATAAGAACATACCTTATACGTCCTGATAGCAATCTGCATTTCTTGGGACAAAGTTATAAATTGACTGATGAATTTAATGGAGAAAAGATGTGCACAGAGGTTGGGTAATTCAGGTGATGTATTCAAGAACATATGACAGTGACATTATGCAGAGAAATGATGAAAATAGGGATTATCTAGTGTTTGTGATAATGCTTGTTTCACCTGGGCAATTTATATTCGAAACAGGTTTTTTTTGTGTGTGTGTGTGTGTGTGATACATTTTGGTTATAGTACATTCATAATTATTTTTTACTTATTTCTCATGCATCATTTTGCACTTACCTGTCTCTATCTTTACACCTCAAAATACACTTTATAAATACACTGCTAATGTTTCTGCACTACTAATGCAGGGCCTACACTGCACACTCCATTTTGTCAAATTTTCATCAAGCAGATTTTTAAAACGTTACGAAATACATTCTGGGTACTCAGAGCGGCATCTTAGTCTATACACAGACAAGAACTGTTTCAGTGCTAAGTCCATTCACTAACCTACTAATTCGTTCTTAGTCATTACATGATGTCATGACATTTTTAGTTTACTTTCACCCGTTCTGCATGGCTGTATTTGGTATTGCTCTAATGGTAAGTGATGAAACATGCTATGAATCAGCTCTCAGTGAACACATACTGAGCTGATAACCATTTTGTTGCATGTGAGTGGGTCCCAGAGCACACTTTTACTGTCGTGCTGTCAATCATGTTTTCTTATGCCATTGATCTTCTGTCAGCCAGATGTTGCAAGAAGGTTTCTGGATGACAGCTTTGGTAGAATGAATACATCTCAACTGCTTGTCTAACTGGTCTCCTTCAATTTGTTCATATACCAGCTATACTAACTGTACTGTATTTTATTCATTACTAACCCAGTAAACTAGGTTCAATTTCTATTTTTTTCGTCTGGAAGCCAAACAAACAAACAAACAACAAAAACCCTTACTAAAATGCTGCTTTATTACTGATGTATTAATGCAGGGCAAAGCATAGTCCAGGATCTTGCTGATGAAATAAAGAGCCATACTCATAATATCCCAACGATGTACACCAAATTGACCCTCTCAAACACCTGCAACAAACAAATACACCAACCAAGATATGCAATGGCCTTGGAAAATTATTTTCATTCTTCAGAAAAGAGAATAGCAAGAGATTATCTGAAAATAAGAATTCACTAATAAACCCTCAAATACTCCACAGAAAGGCTTTGGTACAGAACCACAGGACATACATACGAGGTCCATGGGACAGAGGGTCACAGAGAGATTCTTGTGCTTTGGAGAATGAGTGAACGCAAACAGTCATTCTTTGTAAAAGTCATGCCCATGAAAATACTTTCTGGGTAGTACCTGAAATGGACAGTTTCTAGATCTTGGGCAGGATCACAGCATTCACTAACAAATGGCCTTACTGCTTCCTTTTGATCAGAAATTTTCCAGTGGACTGGAAATGATACTTTTGGACCAGGACTGTAATCAAAAGGTTTTTGTGTTTCTACAAAAATCTTTAATCAACTTGTATTTTCTGAATTTGCTTGTTGGAAAAACTCTGCTCAGCTATTCTGCCTTTGGGAAATGCTTTGTTGATAGAAGCCTGACTTATATCCATGGATCTGCCTTGAGGATTATAAACCAAACAGCAGCACCTATGGCACCTAGGTACAAAAAAACAGAGTACGCATTTCAGACAGCTAAAGATCATAGAAACAGCATTTCCCTTATGTAAAAAGAGTTACCACCTCTATGTAGGCTTTGGGGCTCCAGAGGGGAAGCAAACTACAAATCAGGAATGATAAAATCAGTTTATACATCTGAGTGAGTTCATACTCTTCAGAAATGAAATTCCCTGGCTTTTCATTTCATGTTTACATCAAGTTGGCCTTTCTTTGGCATTAGCCAGTCCTGAAACTGTTTTTGCCCCAATGTGCTCAGAGCAGCGAATAAGCATATGAAGGGCATGTGTGGTTCTCCTGAGAGCATCCAGCTCTTTCCAGCTGTGTTGTATTATCCAGTCATCTGAGTTGGGACCTTTTGACACCACATTGATCACCTAGCAGGTATCTTTAACCACAAACCTTGAACATCATCTGGCATCCCAATCCCACCTCATTTAGCAATATCCCCTTCGATATTCTGATTTACCACGTGCTCTAAGAGAACAAATATACTCTGTAGAAACTGCAACAGACCAGGTGACTTTTAAATTCCCAGTGCCCAAGAGAGGCAATCTCCTTCTTCCAGAATCTGATGATACTTACACCTTAGTCTGTAGCAAATCCTTTTGCAGAAGCTCAGTTTTATCCTGCAGTGGGCTTTACACATATCCAGCCAGTCAAAATCACTGCTTTTATCTTTTGCCAACTCAGTGACCTCTATGATTCAAAATGTCCTTCAAGACTTTGTCCACTATCTCCCATGAGACAAAAAGTTTCACATCAGTCATTTTAATGGTGCAGTTAATAAGCTAGCAATAGCAGAGGTCTAAGACATTTCAAACATATTGTATATTTGATTTTTTAAAATTGACTATGTCCTTCACAAACCCCTAGGTAAACCACACCTCTGCCATTCACAAGGTCCCAAGTCAAAAGTCTTCACATTCTCAAAAGCAGAAATTACCCATTTGTTTTGAGTCTGTTCACAAGACAGAGGATCTCTCTTTCCTCATGTTCTCTTTCAACACTCTGGCGACTGCAGCACGTGTCTCTCTTTGTCTCTTTGCTTTGCATTTAGATTTCTCATGTGCACACAGATGAGGAGAGGCCCAGTTAGAGGTACTGCTCTTCCTGGCTGATAGATATTTTTGGAGGTTTCGTTGTTTCTTTAAACAACACAGCTCAGGTCAGCTGGAGTGCTAAGTTTATTACTTCTATCTCAAAAAAACAAAGCATTGCCAAGTGACAGATGAGAACTGTGGCTGCAGACAAAAACTCAGAATTTTATTTCTGTAAGAGTTTGCTTTTGTTAACTTTTTTTTTTTTTTTTTTTGCTTTTTTCCCAGATGCCTCTGGACTGGACAAAGACTCCAGTACTCGGTGCTTATCCAGAGCCCGTAAGCAGGGTGCCCGGGTCATTGGTTTATGGCAACTGCAAAGACAAACTTGACAATATTCCAAAGAGGGACCCAAAGAAAGACAAGTCTCTCATTTAGTTACCGGTATCCAAATGCTGCGTAACTCTTCCAAGTTAGTGAGCTACTTAGACTTCTCCTGTAGGCAGTGGGATTGGACCTTCTATAAATTGGAACTTCTATAAATATGGTATCTAAAAGAGGGAGGAAGAATCGCATTCAGGAAATACCTCTTTCTCCCCACTGACTAGAGAAGAAACCGAATCATTAAGATTTACACAGCAAAAGTTAGGAAAGAGAACATAGAAAATGACACCATTGTATTCCATCAAAACCCTTCGGGACTCCATGTAATTTACAGCTAGTTCTGTAATTGCGGGAATTTAATTTGTATAATTTCAGAATTGTGGGACATTTTATTTGGGATAAAAAATTCTTTGGCAAACCTCCTATGATTTCCCTCTGTTTTATTAGAACAGTTACTGAAATAAGTTTTTATGTCTTAGGATCTTTCTCACCAAACCACAGCAGTCTTCAAATGGAAACAGATCAGTATTATCAAAATAAATCGAGTATATACATACATATTTGGTACAAATAAATGTCAAGTAAGAATTACCTAGTAACCTGCTTTGGTATCTTGTGTTGTATGACAGATCTTACAAATACTGACAGTTACAAGAAACAGAGTTAATTCCATATGAGATTAGAGATTCACTTTTTTTTCCCCAAAAGAGTTTCAAGTGCATTCAATGAAAGGACCATGACAACTTTGAGCGAATCAAGGGGTGTCTTAACAGACCATCAAGCGAAAAGTGCTGAGCACCTTACCAATGTTCAGCAAAGAACAATAAATGGTAATTTAAAACTGCATTTATACAGTTTTTTTATTTCTTCATATTTTAAAGCCGTAAACATTAAAGCAATTCTTGACCCAACTGATTTTCTGTACTGAAGTCCTGTTGCTGGACTTCGTCTCATTATCACCAAAAAGAACACCAGAAAGACCAATAAATCACCTAAAGCTGAAAGGAAGAATGACTGAAATATGAGAAATACCTGCACTCAGTGTTTCCTATTAACAGTCTTTATTTCCTTTATACAAAAAATAGAAACAACAACAGACAAAACATACTTGAAAAAAACACAATGCTTTTGCCATGGTCTCATTGAGGAGCTGAACAGGCAGAGTCCTAGCTGTTACTTTTACAGTATATGTCACTGGGGAAGGGAAGGGAAATAAAGAAATATCCATGCAATAGTACAAAATGTGTTCCATGGCCAACAAACATTTTGGAGGGTTGCCTGTGTTGTAACAATTTTCAAACCATTACTCTTGTTCACACATGCCTTTACACAGTACAGCTTACAAACAAGTTACATATACACATATATCATAAAAAAAAAGTTTTGAATACGGTCTAACTGCTACAAATTAAGGCATCCTAACAGATTGTTGTTTTGCTGGTGAGGGATATGTCTCATATTAGTGTTTAAAGGATATATCTCAGGCATTTCAAACAAAGTGAGACATCATGAGATGTGGTTTACAGGAAGATTTCTTGCAGCTCTGGTTCTTCAGTACTTTTTTGACTGTAAGATTTCTGGCTTTTCCTATT
>VZSV01000104.1:9085-19659 GCA_013398735.1 Nothocercus julius
CTTTTCTTTTCTTTTCTTTTCTTTTCTTTTCTTTTCTTTTCTTTTCTTTTCTTTTCTTTTCTTTTCTTTTCTTTTCTTTTCTTTTCTCTTTTTTCTTTTCCCTTCCTTCATTCCTTTCCTGTTAACTGTTGGTCATGACCTCTAGCTTTTTGAAAACCTTAAACAAAGTACTGAGAAGTTGGTTGACCTACTGGCTCTTTGGACAATTATAGGAGTCATTGACAGCTGAAATCTGCTAAGTGAGAATTACAGTACTATTACAGAAGTCAATGGTAATTATGTACTACTGATTAGTGGCCAACATCAAGGTCTTTTGCTCTCACAATGTGCAAGGGCTGTGCATTGTTACCAATGGGTCTTGTATAAAGTTGCTCTGAGGGTGGTGGAGGTTCTGAGGTCTCAGTTCTCAACCCACATGACAGAGTGCATTCTGGTATAATGGTGAGAGGCCGTAACAATAAGAATAAAATCCTGAAAAGAACCTGGCAGTTGGTCAAGGTCTTCTCCTACTTGACAAATTTCCAGCCTCCCGCAGTACGCACACCAGTTGTTATGCTTGGTCTTTGAAATGAATCCGAGTCAGCACTAGAATAAGTCATCTCAGTTTTAGATACATTTTTGTCAACCTAAAGAGCTCTCTGAATTTCAGCATGAAGACTGTATGTGCTGTTATGCACCAAAGAAATAGCTGTTTGATGGTATTTTAATTTAGAGCAGGTTTTTACTTTTTCTCTGATGATGCAAAGGAATTGGTCCTACATGAGTTTACTATTAAACAGGAGCTCTTCACTGATGGATTTTTTATTCTGTGTTCAGACACATAGCCTGAATGAAAGCTTTGTCTTCTAGAATTATTTAAAAATTCACTTGGAGTAAATCACCCCCCAAAAGCCTTTCCTGGACATTTAGCTTACAAATACTTCCCCTCCTCTCCTTAAAGGATTAGAAGTGGTGAGTGGCTTGATGTGAACATGAATTCTTTAGTCATCAGGATGATGTTGCAATAAAAACTTCAACCAAAATAATGTATCCTTTGTAGAAAGCAATCATTTCAATTTAGTATGAAATCTGTCATATTGCTTCCCTTTAAGATACAATTTTATAGACTAATATATGAAGATTTTTCTTAGTCTAGGACTGCTGCAATGTTTTCTGTATCTAAGAACATGGTTTGCTTTTATTGCTTAGAGCAATAAAATTCATGTCAACTTAAATTTGTCACATCAGTGCACTCCAAGTTAGATCTGCTGGTATTTTCAATATTTCTTAGTGAATATCTTATTTCATATATTATTTTTAAAGTAGTTCAGTACTGGAACTAGTGAAGCCTTATTTTCTACACATTTGTATGAGGTTGATTAACATTTGACTCAAAGAAACAGAAAGTTTTGTTTGAGGCTTTTTTTTTTCTTTGTTGAAGCATTTATAAGAAATTATTTTTATAAGATTTTTCAGGTGTCTAAAAGAAGTGAGCATAAAATTCACTCTTCATCTGGGCATTAACCAGGCTTCTGTTCGTGTACCCATCTATTCTTCAGGAACTTTGTAGTAATGTCATAGTAGTAATTGTAGTAATGCAGTAATATGCTGAGTGTTTCCTACATTGACCAACTTGGTTGAACAAATCTACCACTGGGCCCACAAGTGACATGTGTGAGAATGCATACATATGTGTGCACGTGCCCTGAAGACAATGTGATTACATAAGCCTACTTTCCCTAAGAACCAGATTAAAAATATATTACAATAAGTTCACAGGGAAAATATGCACACAGTCATTGTTAGCCAAAAATACTGGGGGTTGCTTGTTTCCTCTGCCTCCTTGTTTGAAGCAGGAGCAAGTTTGTGGGGTTTTGTTTTTTTGACTTGCACATTTCACAGAAGTAAGGACAGATTTCAGAGTCAGCTGTCATTACACAGAGTTAAAAGGTATTTTTGTGAAAACTACTAATAATAAAAGGTTTAAAGCATGTATTTCCAGCTCTTGCTGTGATTGTTCCCCATTATAAATCAAATTAAATGAGCTTTATAAGACATATCTTGAAAGAACAAAACCTTTGTGGGTGTTTTGTGTGTGTGTGTGTGTGGGGGGGTGTTTGTTGTGAGGGTTTTCGGAGACTTCAGATGGTGAACAGAGTCACAGTTTCTGTTGTGGAAAGACATGCTCAAATAGATTCAAAATGCAAGGTGTGGAAAATTAATATATTTATAGCATTTTTAAACTGGTTCTTGTGCCAGTGGAAATACTTTCCATGTATACTAGCATGTGCTTCTTCTCTGTTTCTCCACAATTCATTTTTTATCTGCATACGTGTGCTCTCTGCGTAACTGGTATTCCGACTGTAGTTATCTAAAGCTGTTCTTCCCCTGCCAATACCTCATTTCTGGAAATAAAAGAATGTCTTGCCTCATCTCATAAAATGTATTGTTGGACCCCTACATGATTATTTCTCTAGTTTGATGTCTTTGCTAATTTTTGTAGGCTTACTTTTTGTGTGCTTCTCCCTGTAATGCTGCTTGACATATTTGAATATCCCAGCACTCCTACTTCTAGTAACGCATGTTTAAGAATCATTGGTTTATTTAGAAAATATTCAGTATTATATAGCTTTCTCTGAGCTGTAACTATTGATTAGGTCCTAACAGAAATCAAAAACAGCAGTTGTAAAGATGACCTAAGTTCTTAGTTGAGGTAGTCTTATAAAATGTCCTTTTGTTTTATAACATATAGAATGTAAGTGTTTTGGAGGTGTCTTTTTTTTTTTTTTTTCTTTCTATCGCCTATTTAGAAAAAAATGTTAAAAATGTTTTTAAAATGAAACCTACATTGAAGTAATGAGCAAAATTATAATTCTTAGCTTGCAAATCTCTGGAAGGTTGTAATGCATTAAGTCTGCTTACCTTCATGTCTGCCAATGATGATAAGAAAAATGAAATTATATGAACAGAAGTTAAGAGCTGAGCTTGTGATATTTTGCACAGTATGTCTGCAGATTTAGGAGTTCTGATTTTCTTTTTATAAATGTTTCTTGACTAGCCTTAACAAACTGAGTTGTTACCATCCTATCATATATTGTTTCTCATGAAGGCTGTAAGAAGTCAAAATTGAAGAATAAATCTAGAGAGCTTGGGCAGTGGGAGGTTACCTAGAAGTAAAGAGTTGCCTTTGATTTCCAGCCACCGCGTTGTCCATGCATTAGAGGCATCCCTTTCTTCTCTTAGCATTGGCTTCTGAGTGTAGGTGTAAAGTACCATATGGTTACTCAATGCAGACTGCTTTCTCTTTCCTTTTCTTTAGCGTATGTGTCTAGAGAAAGGACCTGCTTCGGTCCTGAAAGTGCTTATGTTAAACATTCATTTCTGCCAGTGTTGAGACTGACTGGTCTCTCTGAGAGACTTAAAGATGATACCATAGGAACTTGCATGTTGCTCTGCTTCTGGCTTTATACAGGCCTTGAGAGAATATGCAAGCTTGGCTTTCAGTAGTAATTTTTTACCATGAGCTTCAGGACTAATGCAGAGGTTCCTCCATCTTGTCTGTGACTCTGTGTGGCTTATAGTGTAATGACTTATGCTCTCCCTTTCTTTTCCCAGGTCACTGTTACTCCAAAGTGTGCCTCAGCATTGCATATCTGAAATTTATAAAGAGAAAAATGCCTCAGATTCTGAATTTTTTGATAGTAGAAGGTAAGATATCTTGCAAACTGTACAGTGAAAATATGCAACTTGATAACTTATATTTAGTGTGCTTTTCATCATCACATAATTTTAGTTGTGCAAATATTCATTGAGTCTGTTTGACTTGTAAAAAGAACGGTTTTTCTAAAAGGAGCATTAGTATCTGCACACAGTAAAGTTTTGTAAAGGTATTTAAGGATTTAATTTATATTCTTTTATGCTTTCTGTATATAGTTTCATTAATGAAGCAATCCACCAATGAGTGAATAATTCCATTTCAGCTTCTTAGTAATAAAGACCTTTGGAATTAGTTTGATATGTTCATGTTTCTAGAGCCATAGGGCTATGCAAAGCTTTTTATTGCGCCTTGTGTTTCATTTTAGCTTGAGTTTGGAATGTTGGCAACAAAAAAGCATGATTTCCTTTGTTGACACAGTCAATCTCATTACTAGGATTTCTGTGCTACCTTAATTACTATGATATTATTATAACCATCCTATTTTTATTATTATATCTACTACTATGAAATATCTACTACTATGGTATAGCTTGTGTAGAAGCATACAGCATGTTTTGTCCATATTGGCCCCATTTCTTGCTGCCATGAACAATGAACAATGCAGAAATTCCTTATTCATGAAGCATAGCAAGCCTTATGCCAACTACTATTTTGTTTTTTACTAGACCTGTGATTCTCTACTTGCTTCAGAGTGCAAGCAGTTGTGGTGTGATGTCATGATTAACAACCCATGCAGAGCTGTAACTTACCCAAATAAAAGCATACAAATGCTGCTTAGACTCATTCTTAGGATTTGATCACCTTAAGCATTCAGATCATGTTTAAAACTATGGTATTAGAAATATTTCGTAAGTGTAAGCTGAGTAGGTATAGTGATGTTAGTTTTACTTCATCTAGATAAAGTTGGGCTATTTTGAAAATGCATTTCATTTATCTTTCTGCATTTTCTAGTTTTTTGAAGTCATTTTCAGGCAAAAGATGTCAGGGAAATTAAAATTATTTTGGTTTTAAAGGTAACTGCTGATTTAGACCTAGTACAGACAAGGTATCTCATACTCAGTCACTCAGATGTCTTCTTAGAAAGTATACAGAAATTATGCAGTTCCACAGTTGATTTTTTCTTGATTTCTCTTTGCCTTCTGGCCAAGTTCTCTAATATTCAGGTGTTAGCTTCAATGTAGCATCTGTGAAAGTTCTGCTTCTCCTTTTCTGTGTGTTTTTTTCCAGTCTTCATGTGTACTTCTAAAAGTAACATCCCCTGCTTATGAAGTTAGCCTTCTGTGATCTCCACAAAAGCTCTGAACACACTAAAAGTTCTCTGCAGTGAAGTGCTCTTGTCACGGGACCTGTATTCTGTCTAAAGACTCATGAATTCTGCTGAGGCTTTATGTAGAAATATACAGGAAATTGGAAATAATATTTTTGGGGTATATTCTTGAACTTCTGTTGCAGGTTAAGGGGTCAGTGGTAGCACAACGTGAAAACCTTTTCCTTTCTTTTTGTGATGTTTTTTCTTAAAAGGAAAGGCTACTGCAGGATGAATTTTTGGTTGAAACTTGCTTTCAGTTGACTTTGTTTAATGTTATTTTATAAATACTGATTCTTCCAATTAGTTATATGACCAGTAAATGAAACAAGAAATGCTTCTCAAAAAAAGGGACATCTTATCACCCTGCATAACAGCTGCAGAAACAGAACTTTAAATTAAACCCAAGTAAGGGCTACTAACTAAAGGACAAGAAATAGTTAAATATCTAGAATTGCTGAATGGCAAATATGCTGTGCATAGCGTATGCACAGCATAACTAATTGTAGTGTCAAAAGATAAATAATTAAATTTCTCCATATCACAAAATCTTGTGCTGTGATTGTGACTGATACGTATCTCTAGAAGGATTTAGTGAGACAAAAAAATGAAAGATGGAACAAATGTTGGCATAATCACAAAAGATGGGCTAACTATTAGAGAAATTTCAAGACAAATGGCAAAGACAAAATGAGTATTTTGAAAGAGGAAGGTGATTGATACAAGCAGTTTTCCTCTATTTATAAAGCGGTCTGCAATAGAGTTCATTCAGAAATGCTGATGATACTTTTCTAGTGTGGTTGCTTTCCTTTGTCAGTTTATGGGTTGTCTTGGCTTGACTTTTAGTCTGACAAAAACTTAAGATCATGTATTTTTGATGGTTGTCCTAATGAGATTTTCAGTCTGTTATCTTCCTTTGGTCTTAAATATAATTTAGTATTGAAACCACACCAAAACATAGCATATATCAAGAGCCAATAATTTTGCTTACTTAATGGCTGAATTTTGTCATGTCCCATTAAACATTCTGTGCTGTCAGCATATCTGATCTTTATTAACATTCTATTGTGGAAAAGTTTTTCTGTGGAATTCATTACTATTGTAATTTTGTGAATTTTAGTTATTTTAAGGCTTTCAATAAGATTTCAATTTCAAAAATTCAATAAGAATTTTGCTGGTGGTCTTCCTATTTAAGAGTAAATATACTTTTATTTATCTTCCACACTATGTTTTTTTCTCTAACATTCTGCTTTTTCTTGGTGGAAGCAGAGGCTGTTCTTCTCCCCCGTAAGTGGTGACTTAGAAGACTTCTATTAAAGAAAGACTTCTATTAAATCTGGTGTTACAGAGAACTCTGTTGCTGCTAGGCTCTCTTCTCGGTGCAGTAAGGCATTGTCTGTGAAGCATGAGTGTTTAGAACGACTTGCCTTGATACGCATCCTGTGGCTGGGCATATCTTTTTCAGTGGTGCTTCTTATCTACAGCAGAATCCCGACTTTGCCAAATTCTTGCCATTTAACTCATACCTCTCTCCTTGACTGTGTGTGTCTTACTAAATAAGTTGTCAGAAAAGGTGGGGGCAGGGTGGGGGGCAGAGCACAGTTTGAAGTTTGGATCTTACCTGTGGCTTAGCTGTTCTACTTTTAAGGTGTTTCTGGGTATCTTCAGAAACAGTAATATATCCACACACTTCTTAGGCAGACACTGGATTGGCATCCCCTCTAAAGTGCATTGCTACCATGTATGCTTTGCCACCAAAGTAGCAGGTACCTAAAATTTTAACTTCTGCAGCTCAAGCTCCAAGTGCTTATCTGTGCTGGTAGTTAGACACACCAGCTGAACATGAATCAGTCACAAATATGAAGACTACATAGACAGTTTTTCTTTGGTAGGGTTTCATATGTACCTAAAATAAGCTTCTAAATTCCATCTTAAGTACATAAACAAACATGCTGATTTTCAATTCTGCAGAGTTCTCATATATTTATCTTAAACTCTCTGAGTGTTTAACAGGTTTGAAAATCAGCTGTAATTGACTTTAGGAAAGTATGGGAAAATCATAAACTACCTTAATAAAAAACTTAATGTTTCTGGTATGGGCAATAACAAAAAGATTCTGAGGGCAGGGTTTTCCTCTATGAGAGACAGCCTAAGTATTTTAGATAATTTGGTATTTAGTTAATTATTTCAGACTTCCAGGACCCAAAAACTTCAGTACTTATTTTCCTTATTTTATTCTATGTTGATTATATTGGTCTTCTGCATATGATGGGGATAAGGTGTTCAATACACTTTTGAGATTTTCTATTTCATTTTCTGAAGTCAAACATTTCTATTACACTAGATTCATTTTTAGCATTTTCTCAATACTCTGTATGTATATTGTGGGTGACTTTTGCATTTAAGCCCTGGCTTTGGATTTCTCAAATGCCCAAGTTTTATTCTGTCATTTTTCATTTTATTACTTTTTAATGTTTCAGCAGTCTAGTTCATCTGAGATGTTGAAAAGTTTTTGAGTTCTCTTTTCTGAATTTAAAATATTTCTTCCTATTCTGTGCGTTTGGGAAGTTCCAGCAGGGATCAGGGATTGGTAAAATTAGTGGCCCTATGGGCTTTAGCAGTGGTTTAGCTTGTCACATTCTTCTCAAAATGTTGTCATGCTTAATAAATCTATCACAATTAGACCTGAGAAATAAACAGGGACAAGAACAAATAATTTAATCTGCATATGCCTGACATTCCAGACTCCTGAGAACCAACTGATTGTAAATCAGTAAATCACTTACCAGGGCTTCTGGGCAGAAGGTTGACATGTATGGCTGGATTTCCTAAAAGGAGACACAAAAATTGTTTTAGTGATTTAGCATATTGTAGAGAATATAAAAACATAAGTTTCTACATATCAATATTAAGCCAAAATGATGCACCAATAGCTAGTCGTGGGGTTGATATGAGCAGGTGCAGCTTTAGAGTTAGTCCTGAAATGAACACAGCTGTTGTAGGCATTGTAATACATAAAAAAAGAAATCTGAAAGAAAGGAGGGGCTGGAAGCTGAGATATCTCATCGCTTTCATAATTCACATTGACAAGTGAATAGTTAAAATAGTTAAAAGGAAAGCTAGGTTAAAATAGTTAAAAAGGAAATTCTTACAAGAACTGTCTAAACTGATTTAACAGCATGAAGGGTTAGATTTGTGAAAATATTCATTCTGAATTCAGTAGAAATATAATACAACTAGAGATAAACTGGTGCACCACAATACCCTAACATGCTGTTCCGGATGCGCTCGGGATTCAGCAATAGCCACACAAAACATGGTGGCTACATCGAGCCTTTATTCAGGTGAAAGCCCATAAAAGAAGTAAAGTATGGATAATTACTCACGAGGCAATACCCGCCGGCAGGATGCTGGAACCGAACATCGTCTCGAGCTGGCAGATCAGAGAGTGGGAGTTGCTGACTGGCTCCCATGGAGGCAGTGGAGACAGCATAGGCCTCCGTGTTAGGACTCCCTCCTTCCCCCTCCTCTCTCTGCACTGTCCTCCTTATGTCCAGCGCATCCTGGCACGTAGGGTCAGTATGACCCCTGAGGCAGGCTGGGGCGGGGGGCGGGGTGTGTGTGGATAACTCCGCCTTTAGTTGTGCAATCTTCCCTCCTGTGTGCACATGAGTGCATACCAGTAGGGGCATCCATAGCTCAGTCTGAGGGTGCTGCCTTCCTCATCTTCCTTCTCCTTCCTGGGTGGTTGACCTCCAAAGCTAGTTTAGAGGACATCTGTGAATCAGTTGGCTACCAGCCCGGTCGAGCAGCCAGCTTCAACTGGTTGTTAGAGGAGGTCGGCTGTGAACCTGGCTGAGCAGCTGCCTCTGTGTTCCTTATCACTCAACCCAGGCAGGCAAACATCTTCTCTCTCAAGGTCTGGGTTCTGCTTTACACAGGAGATTTTTATGAACTTACAGATCATAAAAATTTCCACCTCCTATATGCACACACATATGTATATGTGTGTGTGTGTGTGTGTGTGTGTGTATATATATATATATATGAAGTCACATATATATAATCAAGTTCATTGAAGATAATCATAACTGGATTGTATCCTTTATGTCATTTCTACAATCTTTTCTTGAAGAAGAACTTCCAAAACAGAGTAGATCTTCAGAAGCATTTGACATAAGAGCTTCAGAAAAGCACAGGCAGTGAACAGTGAACAGAGATCCTTTGGTCACTTCAAGTTCTTGAAAATCTTTTTTTTCTTTCTTAAAATATTTCTGAATATCCTATACCTCATTCCGGTTTTCCAGCTTGCACCACACTAGTGCGCTGTCAAGAACTTCATGGCCTAATTCATCATTAAGATTTGCAATTATACTACACAGAATATGTTTTTACTAACTTGCAAAGTATCAACATCAGAATAACTGACTAATCTGCCTGTGATATCAAATATTGAGGATTGCTTCTTATACTGTTTGCCAGTTGTTTTCCCTTGTATGCTGAGAAACAAATCTGCCCCTCTACTCAGCCCTGGTGAGGCCACACCTGGAGTACTGTGTCCAGTTCTGGGCTCCCTCCCCAGTACAAGAGATATGTGGAGCTGCTGGAGAGAGTCCAGCGCAGGGCTACAAGGATGATCAGGGGCCTGGAACATCTGCCTTATGAGGAAACACTGAGAGAGCTGGGCCTGTTCAGCCTGGAGAAGAGAAGGCTGAAAGGAGTCCTCATTAGTGTCTATAATCTCAAAGGAGGCAGTGAGGAGGATGGGGTTAGCCTCTTCTCAGTGGTGGCCGCTGATAGGACTAGAGAAAATGGCCACAAACTGAAACACCAAAAGTTCCAAGGAAACTTAAGGAAAAATGCCTTGACAGTGAGGGTGACAGAGCACTGGAAGAGGCTGCCCAGAGAGGTTGTGTGTGGGAATAAGGTTGTTTAATAGGAAAATCGCCAGAGGGCAGCGAGTGGCCAGAAGTGTTGAAAACAACAGGCTCAGCAGGACTGATAAGAAGAAGCTCACACGGAGTAAACAACTTTGAGGAAGTGAGAGACTGGCATGGCAGACAATGATTGGATAAAGACCACCTCCGTACCTGAGTGGTCGGAAAACCCTGGATGCATGAACCTGGCAGACTAGCATTGGTAGAGCGAGTGCGTGGCGGACGTGTGTAGCACGCAAGTATAAAAGCCTTGCCTTGCTAAAAATAAACTGGCTATCTGGCTATCTGACCTCCCTGCCCGTAGCCCCCTGCTCCTCAATTGCCACCACAGTTCTGGAGTCTCCTTTTCTGGAGATCCTCAAAACCTGCTTGGACGCAGTCCTGTGCCACATGCTGTAGGTGACGCTGTGTGTGCAGGGGGGTTGGACTAGATGATCTCTAGAGGTCCCTTCCAACCTTAAGCATTCTATGATTCCATGATTCTGTGAATGCTGAATACTTTGAAAGACCTCAGTCATAATCTTAGAGGTTAGCTGCCCCATGTTTATACTGTTGGATTTTTACTGCACCTGTTCAAGCCTGATACTGTGAACAAAGATGTATTTATGCATGATGTATGTACATACATACATAC
>VZSV01000104.1:19869-38865 GCA_013398735.1 Nothocercus julius
CCATGCTCATGCTGTATTTATTCTGGTTTATTCTTGCTCATTCAGGAATTCCTGTAGTATAATTAAAGGATTCAATTCTAGAAGGACAAATATGCCAATGTATTTCTGCTTACTGAAACTTTGTAAGAGCTCTCAAAAAAAAAATGTGTAGAATCATGTTAAATTCCACTCTGAGAATTCCTCTGCATAGTTAAACTTAATCAGTGCCTTTGATATCTCATTCAATAAATTGAATCAAAAAGAGAACCTAGGAAGAACAGCAGATCTGTAAATGAGAGGCTCAGAAAGGGAGATGTGCCAAAGCTTAAGCTTTTTGAACATTAAGAGAAGCACAAGGACAGACTTTCATTTGGCTTTCTCTGTAAATAAAACAGAAGGACAGGGAAAACTGACTAGATTTGCTGAATTTACACCATACAGGTGCCTATGTGCACTGCGGGCAGCTTGAACATACATGCCAGTTCCTTGATCACTCTCAGAGTAAACAGCCATGCATAACTGCTCTCAGTTTCTTTCTGAGGAGCGTGTGGTTATAGCATCCTCTTTTATCAAGAATGGATTTGTGTTAGGACTTTAGCTTCTGTCTCATGTAGCTTCTATCTATGCATCGCATCTGCCATGTCAGTGAACATGAAAAAAGTACACATGAAAAAGACTTCATCTTCTGTTTTATGTTTGCAAAACGTAATGCTACTTTATCCTGTGTGAAAGTGCATCTGTTTACTTGCAGATAGATCTGGCAGATCTTTCTGCAGGTGGATCTCTTTGGTTTGCTTATTGTATTCAATCTATGTCTTTTAACTATTAATTTCTCATGCAAACTTGGTTGTTTTATGTTACAATAGGTAACTTTATGTTGCCTATGTTACATATGTCATCTGTATGACAGGAAAAAAAATAGGTTTTTAATAGACTTCTCTTAATTTCTCAAAATGTCCTAATCATTATGAAGATGACACAAATTAGTGCAAGGTCTCCATTACTACCAACCTAAAAGAGCTAGCACATAGCGTGGTAGATAGCCACGCTTTTTAAAGTGAACAGTTCCTTTACCCATTCTTTACAGGTGATAAAACTGAAAGAAAATAAAAGATTAAGTGCCTCTTTTTTGCATGTTATTTCATAATAGCTTCTATAAAAGAAAACTGATTGTAATGGATTCAGCCTAAAAGTTATGTCAGATAAAATAGGAATTTGACTTCGTGAATTACTCATGTAAAAAATAGAGTAAAATCAGAGTTCATGAATTATTTATAAAGGACGGCTTAAGATCAATAAATGGCATGTAATGCATGCAGAAACATTTTCTCCAAGCCTGTAATATGCTGATGTCATGATTCTTTGTGAATAAAAGCTGTGAAAGACTATCAGCCTGAAAGTACAAAATTACTTACGTTCAATCTCATTTACATTTTTTAGAGAAAAAAAAAATGTGTACTGTGAGGTGCAGACAGAGGTCTATAATGATAACTAAGAAAACGTGCAGATGGATTTGGAGATTCCAGTTATCCCTGGGTTAAAGACCATGGTCAAACTATTTACTGGTAAGTGAAATTCTGCAGAATGAGGAAGAGTCTAAATGCTAATGTGAATGCTTAGTGTGCCAAAATTAAATTTCAAATTGAGGACTATCCATCTATATGCCTGAGAGATGGCAAGTGTTCTTATACTTGACTGCTTGCAAATTTAGTTGGTTTACAATATTGAGTTAATCCCCTTTAAGGGAAAACAAGGCAGTAAAATTTCTTTGAACCTGGATAGCTGCTTTAAAAGGACTGTAGGTCAAGAAATGTCAGGCATGGTTTCTGCATTTGTCAATTCTTATACACCAATTAAGCACCTTTTCCCTGTTATTAGACCTGAAAGTCTAACAGTCAAGGGTAGTAAATCAGGGAAAAAAAAAATGTCTTCTAGTGTGAATTTTAGACAGGATATGTCTTACTGGCAAAGCAGAAGGTCCTAATAAGAATAATCAATGTTGTCACCCAAACTGGATGACAACAGTGGAATTTAAGAAAGCTGGGAAACTTTAGATATACTTTAGAAAAGAATTGTTTGGTGTGCCTCAAGACAACGAAGAAGCAGAAAAAGCAAATGCTACTGCAACTCAGGTTCTAAGATATGTTGTCACATGCTCACTGCATTGCTTGCCCTGGCTATATTTTATCTACACTTACCTGAGCAACAAATGTTATCAAAATATCCTATATTTTTTTTCAGTAATTTGATGAGTCATAGTATAGTGCTATTTATATTTTATATATGCTCATTTTGGTTACTGTCAATATTACTTGTTCCATGGAGTAATGCAGTCAATAACAGAACTTAAATATGAAACTATGGAAACAGAGGTTAATATCAGCAAGAATTGGTAAAAACTGTCCTCCAGCAGAGCCAGAGGCCATGCTGGAAAGTCTGCAGCAGGGCAAGTAAGAGGACGGTAGGCAGCTTAAAGCTTTAATTACACAGGTGCAACCTTAGCCTCTTCTTGTACTGAACACATGCAGGAGAATAGTTTTCGCTAGACTGGTTAAAACTGAAGTGAATAAAAATGGATCCAACACATTGCTCTGAAAGAGCTGCATTGTTGCCTGAGAAATCTCCATTGCAAGAGGAATGTGGAGTTTCTAGAGAGGGTCCAGTGTAGAGTCCCGAAGATGATTAAGTGACTGGAGTGTCTTTCTTATGAGGAAAGATTAAGCGAGCTTGGCCTGTTTAGCCTGGAGAAGAGAAGACTGAGAGGAGATCCGATCAATATGTATAAGTACCTGAGGGGAGAATGTAGGGAGGATGGGGCCAAACTCTTCTTGGTGGTGGCCAGTGATAGGACAAGGGATAAAGGGTTGGACTAGATGATCTCTAGAGGACCCTTCTAGCCTTAACCATTCTGTGATTCTGTGGAATACTCTTGCATATTTTCTTCATCCTTTTTTCTATTTATAAAAGCATTTCAGTCTCCAGTATATAAATTGCTTCAATGTAGGCTGGGCTATAAATAAGTTGTGTGCGTTTATTTCCATATATATATAGTGTAGTAGTTGGAAATGCAAGTAATAGGATTCATAGAGAAAAAGGCAAATCTCAGAAAGAATAATAAAAGCTAATTGATGAAATAGAATGAGTAATAAATCTATAAAATAACTGACAGGGCTGTATCATCTTATGTCTTACAGCTGTCAAGTCATCAGAAAACAGTAATTGGATGCAGCAATATTTTGCAGCATTATTTTTTACCTCTTGTCTCAAATTTCTGCTTTCAGCTGCTTACACATTAACTCACAGCTGACTTGCAGCAGCTGTGCAGATTTTTCATTTAAGATAAATGAGTAAATAAAAAGTATATGGACAATGATTAAGAAAGAAGTGTGTAACTCAGTCCTCCCTTATATTTGTCCAAGGTTTATAGTGTGGTGGAAGTACATGATGATGTGTTTCAAGTGCTCCATATACTACACAAATAAGGAACAGTTAAGGATTTCCCTGTAAGCTTGACTGCCACGTATTAGTTTTTAAAATTATAATGCGTTTGCTCTTTGTTTATTGTGGCAGTCCACTCTGCATTTCTAAAATGCCCAAGAATAGTGATTTTAAAATCTAAGAAAAATACCAACTTGGGTGGGGAGAGTGGCCATAGACAAATCATAGATTGTGCTGAACAATCACGGCAAGATAGGGACATGTGCACACTTCTTAACTGTGCACGTGTGAATAGAATACAGTGGTCACATCAGTGATGGGGCATCATAGTGATTATACAGACCTTTTAAACAAGAAAAGCAAGCTGGGAAAGTTGATAAATGATGATATGTAAAGCTATACAAAGATGGACAAGCAAGGAAGTGTATCAAAAAATAACTCTTTTGTGAGCTGTGGGCTGCAGTAGAACAATAAACATTAGTTACAAGATTTTAGCTGATGAAATTTGCAGAGAAAAAGTCTATTTATGTTGAGCAAAAGAAAAGAGTTTTATAGGATGTTCACACTTTTGTTACTCAAATTACTCTATTTGTATATTGTTACAGTCCCTGAATTGTTTCTTTAAGGTTCTTTTACACCTCATAACATTTACTAGGAATTGCTCTCAAACATCTACTGCAGCATTCTTCATTTGTTGATGCATTTTTTAGTATTTTTATATTCAGTCTAGCAAAACTATTTGTAGGTGGGTGTTGCGAAATAGCCACAGTAGATGTCAAAAGCTGCAAAAGCTGTTGTTGCAGTTTGAAAGTGGGGATGGAGGGTGGGGGCGCACTGCTAATTTGTTAAGAGATGAATCCTGTTGCATTCCATACGATCTTCAAGAGGTTAGAGGGACTGGGCCTGCTGGGCTCATCTCTTAATAGAGATACCAAATACTGTGGTAACTATAGGCCTGACTCTGGCAGTACCAGATTCACGAACAGTCTGTTGACTGTAGGTCTGATTGCCTTCTAAACAAGTAGTCGAGTTCAAAAATACCATAATTTATTCAAATGCAACATTTACAAAGCAGGTTTCAAATGCAACATTACAAAGCAGGTTTCAGATGTCAGTACAGCAAAATAATCACTCACCCAAGAAGATGGGAGAGGGCTTTCAACCTTGAGGTGGCTCCTCACGTGGCGTCCCAACCCCAGGGGAGCAAAGGGGTTCAGCTGATGGGCTCATCAACTGATCCAGAAGTTAGGATGGAATTTTCTCTTCAACTCTTCTCTCCCTATTCTCGCCACTTAGTTCACGTTTTATGTTTTTTTACATTTAGGTGGAGCTTGAGTGACTGTAGTCATACTTACTTTTGTTACTATTGGTGAAAAAGTCTTTTTGTTTTCATTTAAAGATACAGTCAATCAAAAATCTAGAAAGTATGCTCAGTGAGGAGTGGTCATATCTCAGAGGCAGATTACCTTTGGGATGGAGGTGTCTTGGCATTATCATGAGTAAAGTTCAAGCAAAGTTCATCCAAAAGGAGTGATTTGTCACCCTTGCTGTCTTAGCACCGGACATCTTATCGCATATCTCCCATTGGACAGCTACTGTGCGGCTGATCAGGGGCACAGCACAGGGAGTACAACAGAGTTTAGCCACAGTGTCTTCATTGTACTCCACCCTCCATTACTCCTCTTTGCAGCTGCAAGGAGGGCAGATTGTGCTGCGTAGGGAACTGTGGAGGAGCAGAGTCCCAGCCTACCAACTGTCTGGAATTGGCAACTGTGTATTACCCCAAGCAAGCTTCTGTAATGCCATAGCCTCTGTTAGCCCATAGTTTTTCTCAAAGTTCCCCCTTTTCAAGCAGTCCTTCCACAGCTGTCAAAGTTGCTGAGCATCAGTGAGTCACCTGTTTCTCGCCATGTCACTTTAAATGATGCTGCTAGGACACTTAGCCTGCTAGAGTGCCAAGGCCTCTGCTATATTTTGATTTGATTAAGGATTTCTTAGAAAAGAGCGTGAGAATAGTTGTCCTTCAGATGCTGCTACTCTGTTAGTTCTCAAAGGACTTAAGTTGTGAATAACGGAGTTAAACTGTCTTGTAACTTAACTTAAATATTCCCATTTTATAGTTCTTTAAAATGGGCAGATTCATGAGACAGTTCAGAAGTAATTAAACTGTGCTCAATTTACCTCTTTTTGAACTAGTTAACTAAATAACAATCTTTACTGGAAGCTTTGACTAAGATGGAGAAAATAGCTCTCTTGTTAGTCTCTTGTTATAAGCTAAAGTGATTTTTATAAGCTAAAACCATTACTGAAAAAGTATTGTCATCTCAATTACAGGCTAAAGAGCTTTCATAGCTGTTACATAAAGAAAGTGGTGGAAGAAATTACTTCAGTAGCAGATTTAAGCATTTGATCAGGAAAATAGATGCTCAGGTTGGTATACATAATTGAAGCATGTTTGTAAGTGCTGACATATACAAACCTGAGCTACAAGATGGAAAAAGGTGTTTTTATATGACAGAAGAAGAGTTTTACTTTGAAAACACACATAGTTTCTAGGTTTTGGTGAGTATTTTTCCATCAGTTAGTCTATAATAGACTAAGAAAAATCTCAAGTTGAACTGAAGTTTTGTATTGGAATTACATCAAAAACAATTCATGCAGAAGTTACAAAAACCCCAAATGCTGCCTGATATTCTCGTAGCTTTCACCACGACTTCTCGCTAAACTATTCAGTGCATGAAAAAGGCACAGGTACCATATTGACTTGATAGGTACCCAAACCATTCTTACTTTTAACTGTAAAATCCTGAGTATATATTTTTTACTTTTGAAGGAATTTTCCTAAGATTATCGGTATGTGAGCATCAGACTAAAACACAAAATGCAATTTAATCTATGAAATCCCTTCTGTGTAAATGTCTTAGAATATGTTAATTAAACTCAAAGCAGGAATGTGCTGAATAGCATCAATTTTCAGCATGCTAACCTTGACTAGCATTGGGAATATAAGCAGCAATTAGTACATGGTTAGAAAAACCTTTCAAAGCTGTTGAAATGTAGGAATATCTTTTCAGTCGCCAATTTGCTTGCTACCCTGTGGCTTGCCAGCACACAGATGCAGTTAGAGCAAAGGGGCAGCCTCTTCCCCTCGAGGCCTGGCTGGATCAACACTGTGCATGTGCTGCTGCAGAGCAGCAGGAAAACCCCTCCGAGTTTTAACCGATGTAACATTCAAAGAGTCAAATTTTGCCACATGTCCTGTTTTAGTGTGCTTGTGCATTACAGGTGTGTTCCTATGCATCCTCTAATATGGGAGCACCTATTTTGGAACCATCATGTTAACCACAAGAATGTTGCCATGTCATGTTGCCACAGGTTCCTATAAGTTCCAAAAGCGTGGCTCTATTTCTACGTATATCACTCAAATTACGCTTACAGGAGGACTTCAAACAATTCAATACTTGAAGGCCTTCAATAATTGTAGAAAGCCACAAGACACGGGAGGGAAGGACTCCTCAAAAACTGAATTAAAAATGCCCCTTTTTGTTATTTTGCCTAGCAAGGAGAGAAGTGGTTTAAGCGAAATGGCCATTGACATTGGAAATAATGTATGCCTATTAATCCAGATTGTTACTGATCGTCATCTGTGGCCAGTGATACATAGTGATACCCACCTATATCAAGAGGTCAGGAAATGGACAGACCTCAAATCCAGTCCTCACTGAAGGGAATAAATGCATATCACCAGGGCTTGATATCTTTGGCCTAGCCGTGCATTCACAAAAATGGTTTTAGTTGAGGGTCCTCCAAACTCAGCAAGATCTGTGTTGATAGTCTGTGATGCCTCCTAAGCAGAAAAATGTTTGAAGAGCCAAAGCTATAGAAGCAAGGCACAGTCAAGAAGATTCAATCCTTATCGATAGGGGTTCATCTGTTTCAACATATCTTCTATTTGGTTTATGGAAGAGAGAAAAAATGTGCAAAACCAAATTCTTTAAGATTTGGTTTAAATAATTTAGTTTTAAATAATTCTTGGATTGTCATATTGGTATTTTTTTCTTTTTTTCTATATAAGAAATAATTTTGAAAAAGCAAGATAGCCATACTTGAGTACCTGTTTCCCCCCCACTTTTTATAACTAGCTTTACTCTACTTTATTTCAGATCAACCTCAATACATTCACAAGTAGTTCAACTGTTTGCTTTTTATATGTTTCTTAATAAATTAAGCAGAAATATCAGAAAAAAATTAAAAACATTTTTCTTGAAAAACTTTTGTATGACTTCTTTAAAATAATTAATTGTTCAGAGTAGTAAAAAATGCTCTTGGAGATATATGCTGTTGCATTATTGCTTATAATATGTCATTTTCTATCTCTATGTTATGTACTATATAGTGCTAGTGCTAATTATAGTTTATGAGGCTATTATAGTTCCTGAGATATCATGCTTCAGCCCTAGCCAATGAAATACTTTTTTGAACGATTTCACCTCTTTTGAACGATTCACGATTTATTGAGTCCTCTAGAAAAATCATCTGATGAGAGACTGTAACTTTGCAATCAAAATAAAAAAGTAGTATGAATTCAGAAGATCCATTTTCCTACCAATTTTTCCCTAACAGAATGCAAGTGAAATGAATCACTAAGCACATTCTGCTTTGTCTTTTCATCTTTCAAGAAAGCCTTGTATTGTTTTTCATGCATCATCTTTTTCAATATGATGCATATAGCCAGTAATGCAATTAAAAAAAAAAAATAGTTAAATCTTGGAATTCTGCTGGAAAAGAAAACAAAATCATACAACACTTACAAAAGCAAAACATAACAACATACAGAATTGTTTTTTTGTTCAACTCATTAGTTTTTATTTTTCCTCTGTATGGGGAAAATAGTATGTGAACAGGTTTTGGTATAGCTGAGGTGCCCTTTGAAACACAGATTGAACTACCGAACAGTGGTGACCTTCATCTGTGAGGAATTATAGCAAAGACTAGTTACATTCTTTCCAGAGAGCCAGAATTCTTCCTTTCCTGCTTCAGATGGTGTTTCTGTTCCATACTACTCCTTCTTGGAGAAGCAAGAGAGATGCAGGGGGGGGGACACAATATCTGAGTCCCATCTTCACAAGATGCAGAGCTGCTTAATGGACTAAGCTTTCTTGAACCTAAAGAAATATCTGTTGCCAAACAAGCATCCCTCCCTAAACAATCGTGTAAAACTCTTATCTCCCATTTAAGATTATGAAATCCTAGCTAAAATATTTTGCTTAATTTGGAATGTACTACTGAGAAGGCAGGAATAGGTAGTTGGCATTTTAAGGGAGCCTTCACTTCATAATAAAAAGGGGGGAAGAAAAGATGATAAATCACATCAGGTCACAACAATTGGCACCATGATTCTAACTCTATGTTTTATCAAAGAATATCTGGTTTATCTTTGTCTATGATACTCATCCCATACATGGTCATGCATATCCTGCACCTGGTCAGCCACCTGATTGCCTGCCTCCTGCCCCTGACGTGAACTGGCAGTACGGATACTGATTCTTCAGTCTAGGCAGTTAAATAAGCTAGAATCAGCTGAGATTTTCTACGTTTTCTCTGATTGTCTAATTTCCTCTGTACTGATGGTAAAGTGCTCAGGGGGGTAGGAGACACGTGAAAATGAAAAGAGAAAATGTAATAGAATCTCTACTGAAATATCCATCTTAAGCAAAAGTCATCTAAAATCGAATTCTTTGTGACCAATGAAATTGAGCAGCCAGGGAAACTGTGTGTTGGGAGGAAGGAGAAACACTGAGCCTCGCAGTTCACTTACACTCTGGCACTGTCACCTATTATGAATAGTTTCATGATGTTGAGATATTGAACATGTTATGTTTTTGTTGTTTTGTTTTGCTTTTTGTTGTTGTTTTTTAAATTATGAGAGACTAAAATCATTAGATATCCTATGGTATGTTCTACTCCAATATATTATCCTAACTACCATTATTATTGGTCTAAAAGAAAAACTACTGTGGACCCTCTAAATAAAGACACCAGCAATAGCTGAATTACATAGATGAAAAATAAGGTGCTTAGCTATAATCTCACTAGTTAATTGCCTAATTAAAATAGGATGGGAAAGTGAAAAGGGATTATACTTTTTCTTCTTGAATCAGCAAACCACATGCTGAAGTCCATATGCTTAACTAGAATACATTGGAAACAAATGTTCATTTTAAGTGAAGCGCATACATTAGAACCTCATGCAGAAAATGAATACTCTTCATTTAAGAAAATTTAAAGAAATGTTTCAGAGAAGACCATGCTGCAAGTTTCACAGCCTGCCTAGAAGCTTTCTCGATGAGAGCTGGTATTAGTGCCATCACCTGGTCCTGTCCCCTTCCCTGCACTGCGCTGTATCCTGTGGGGCAGAGTCACATCATGGGGCTGTTGCAGCAGGAGAAGAGGAAGCTCTTGGGATCTCCGGGGACATGCTTGATAGGTGTCAGGAACGGCACCTGTGCGCTCAGTCATTGCATCTCACCATGATCCTTGTGAGCTCTCATGGGTCACAACCACTCCGACAATTACACCCTTACACTTGAGAGAGGTAGAGAACGGAAGTGAAATCATTCCTCGTGTGTTGTGGGGGAGATTTGTGACCAACAGCATAGCAGTTGCTCTAAAAATGGTCTAAGTTTCAGTCTCAGTCATGTCTGAAAATTGCAGTCAATTACAGGGAGAAAGTGGGTTTTTTTAGGTTAAAATACAGATCAATTAGACAATTCAAGGGGGAAAAAATGAGCATTGGGCAGCGCTTTGGGATATTAAAGACTGGTGGTAAAATTTAATATCCACATGCTTCTCAACCTCTTTCCTCCTTATAAGAGTCTTGAAGATGGTAGAAAGCTGGTTTTATTTTGGCAGCTTAGAATGACTGCATTTCAAGACGCCCAGACAAGAATTGTTAGATAAAAAGGTATAAACTCCTTTTGATATATATTTTTTTATTGACTACAAAGAACATAGCAGACAACAGTCAGTCAGACCACAGCCAAAGGGAATATATATGAATATTTTAATCAAATAGGGGATTTTTCATTACTGGAAATTTTAGAAAAGCTTTGGAAAAGCATTGGAAAATTGGAAAGCTAGGACAGGTAATGGTTAGTTACTGCAGAAAAAAGATGCTAGTGTTTTATTATTTGGAGTAGTATGTTTTGTTTTTCAGCATATGTTACTATAAATAGATACATTCAGCTGTGTTCTTTCTCTTGAAATTTGTCTTATTCTCAGGGATTTTTCACTGTAATAGGAATTCTGGATTCAGCCCTGAAACTAGTAGAAAAAATATTCCTCATTTCACTAGCCTTGAGTTAGACATAGGTCTTCTGACTAAACATATGCATCTTTTTTTTTTCTTTTACAGAAATCTGGGGAAATATGAAAATAACACACATGGCTATAATTTTTTGTTTATTATTTAGCAGTTTACAGATTTTCTTGATTATTTTGTTTATAGACCTGGAGCATAATTTTGGTTTAGTACTCTATCATGGCATGATGTCAATACTGTGAATAAATCATTGTTGGGAATTTTTTCACAAGCATTTTTAGGTAATTGCATGCAATGTTAAAGCATGGGTAAATGCTAAATTCTAACACAGTAAAGACTTTTTGTAATGAAAGTCCCAAAGGGTTGTCAGAGAAAGAAAAATCCTAAGCAGTACAAAATAAGAAAATGAATAAAAGAGTATATCAAATTTGTTGCAAGATAACTGCTGCTCAACAGAAAAATGTTTAATTGATGATATATTAAAAGTAGTAGTTATCTCAGTCTCAAAATACCAGAGAAGGTGCTTGTCTTGATTGTCTTGAAGAGAGGAGACTACAGAAGGGTTAATGATGAGAGTTACCTTGTCTTGTACACAAAATTAGTAAGTGAAGTGGAGACAACTCATAAAGCCAAGTTCTGCATGTATTTATGTACATAAGTCTATCCAGCAGATCAGCCCATTGTGCCAGTGAGCTTATAAAATCTGCTGAAATTTTAATTTAACTTTGCTCGTGAATGAAGCAAATAAGACCTTACAGGAACACTATAGCACACAAGATGTGACCTTTTCTTCCTTTTTATTTTTCATATTTTTGCCTCTCACTGTGCAGAAATATATGCAGTAATTACATGTCAAGGTTATGTAAAGCAGAACCTAGAGAAGAAATAAATGCGGATATAAATAACTGTCGTTATTGCCATATTTGAAAGAGGGAAACTAAGAGCTAGTGACCTGAAAAATCTAAAGTTTTGGGGCAGGTAGCACAGGAGTTTGTCAAGTTGTCTACGTTTTGACATTTTAGAGGGTCTTTGTATTGTGCTTTGAGATTTAAACAAAGCATAGCAATGATGTTGCCATGCCTATGCTGTATTTCCTAAACACAGCACATTCCTGTATTGTCCAGGTCCTGTAGCACGTTTTGCCCAGACAAAGCCTAGAGAACATTGCATTATTTTTTAGTTTTTGTCTGCTTGTATTTAATAAACTTCCTAATGAAGAGCTGGATTTTGGCATGGAACTTACTTTAACTGCATCAACAAGCAAACCCTGACCTGAAGCTGCATATATGTAAAAGTAGTATCTTTTTGGCCTCTGGGCCTATTTTCCCCCTATAGTCCCACATAAAACAATTTAATTCCTTTTAAATGTGATCTATACTAATGAATTTATACTCTTTTGGTGCAACATCACTAAGAAATTCTTTGAGTTCAAGATTCTTTTCAGAATTCTGATTCAATGAGATTCTGGAGGTGCTGGTAGCCTTAAGTTTCTTTTGGTCTTTCTTGTACAGTCAGGAGAACTGCTTTGGGGAATCATTGTCTATCTCCTCTACATAACTATTTCTAAAAAAAAAAAGCTGTGTATTTTGATGATTTCTTCATTACTTATAAAGACTTAACGATGAAAGGTGATACCTCTTACTACTAAGCCTGCTATTATTTCAGGATATTTGTCATAACTGAGGACAAATTGTGCATCTTTCAGGTTTTCAGTGTAGATTTCATACACATACTGTAAAATAGTGTCATATCTACGATCAGTAATTTATAACTAATAAATGGTTATATATATATACTTACATATATAATAAGTGGTTATAACTAATAAATGGTTAAGCAACTATGTAAAATTTAAGGTTCAGAAGTCAAAGGAGAGTAGAGAACAGAACATGTGCTCCTGACAAATGCAGAGTGAAACTTTCCTGTTTTACACCAACTTAATAAATATAAGCAATTTCTTTTGCTTCTGAGAAACATGAATTTAAAATATTTAAGATTTTTTTTTTTTTTTAATGTGGAAGATGGTTCTTTCTGTAAAATAGTTTGTACGTATTTTTAATGAGTACAAAAGTGTTTTATGCCATGTGGACTTTCGGCACTGAGTCCTATGGGAAAAATAGATATTCATGCATAAAAGAATATCAGTGTGTACATGCACAGACATCATTTGGGCAACCTTGATTTTGAGTTTTCTTAGTTTTTGACTGCCAGACTTGTTTTGACTTTGGAAATAGAATACATATCTTAAAATAATTTAAATCCCTATTAGAAAACTAAGGAAAATTGTTGCTAGTTACATAATAGGCAGTTAAATATTGCCTGAATGAAAATCAGAAATCTGTCGCATTTAAAATTATATATTTTAAATCTTTATTTAGAAATAAGAAAAAAGTTGTAAGTGCTGTAGATAACACTGTGAAGAAAAAAGTGCAACAGCTGAATCAAACCATGATGGAGTTGCCATCTCAGAAAAGAGCAAAAACACTGAAAAACATAGGTTACAAAGCAAATGGGGAAAAAGAAAAAGATTAGAGGTAACAAAACAAAAATGATAAATGAGGAGGACACTGAGAAAGGAAGACTAAAAGAGAAGAAAACCTTGGAGGGTTGAGGCGAAGGGATAAAACATATAGATAGAGATATACTGCAGTTATTCACTGAATATTTTGTAGTGAGAATTTGGATTATTGTGGCTTGACCTGAATCTGATGCAACTGTGCATGTGGTAGGAGACATTTTGTACTACATATATCTGTTCTGGATTTCTTTTCCTGCCTAGTCAGGGTGGTCTTTGCTACATTTTTAAAGCAGAATCCCAGCCTTTTGTGATATAAAGTCCCAATAGTGTAATACTTCAGTGTGTGGCTGGTATGCACAGTCTGAGTTTGAACTGATTGTTTGCTACTTTGAATTTTCATTTTGATATATAAAGTCTAAATAGGGTAATCCAGCAATGAGAACGTTATTAGAAGTATAAAGTTACTGTATAGGGAAATTTTCATACTTCCTTTTGTCTTAATAAAGCTCCTTTAGATAGTTGGATAGTATTTTGTTGTTGTTGTTGTTTGTTCTGTTTTGTTGTGTTTTCTGACAAGTATGTGTGAATAAGAAGTTAGTGCTATTAGAGAGGGAAAACAAAAACAAACCCACATTTTGCAAATCCAAAAGTCATATCGAGCACTGAGTTGTTGCTTGGAACAAATGGAACTGCAAAGTCAAAACTGCGGATTCAGACTTACCTAAGCTTTCATGTGTAAATACTCTGATAAACTTCAGATGTTTGTTATAGTAATCCTGACTCTAGCTAGTTTGTTTCTACAAGTCATACAATTCACTGAGGTGTTGAATGGTTGTGAAACCTTGGATTCTACCATGATTACTTGAAGTGTGATGTCAGTAATTTCTGTGTGTTTTTGCATATCTCAGTAGCCTTAGTGATGTCATTTGCTGCATAAAATAATGAGTCTTAGAAGGGGAAAACTGCTGTTTAGTGGACTTTCATCCAGGTAATTTCCTGTCTAGGCTGTGGGGAAAAATACAAAACATTATTTAGCCAATTGTCACTATAAGGTGAGAATTCAAATTTCCTTTGTTTTATTTGTGATACGTAAGCAGTTGTCTGCAATGAAGAGCCCTGCCCTGGTAGAAGTAAGATGAGATATATTTCTCTTTCACCATCTACTGTTTTTTTTCTTCTTCTTTTTTTTTTTTAATCCAGTAGTATTTTTTGCGTATATCCATCTTAGTACTGGCTGATTTGTATTCAAGGATTATATTATATTGTATTCAAGGATTATATTCAAGGATTGTATTATATTTTCCAGGATTATATTCTAGAAGTTATCTCTGTATTTATATTTGTTGCAGTAACTGATGATTACTGACAACAGTCACCTTTTCTTCAGCAGTCTTAATAGATACATTCACTGTCTTTTTGTGCACAAAAATGGAAAACATTCATCTTTATGTTATAGATTAATATTTTCAGCAGCATTAATTTTTCATTATTGATACCTGTCAGTGTTTTTTTGGAAAAAAAAAAAAAAAAAATACTGTCACCAGTCAGATCTTGTGTCTAGAAATGCCGTAGTCTTTCCAGATTTAGTGGGGAGGTTCCAACAGATTAAGCCTAAAAATCAGTCTTGTTCTTCAAAAATATTTGGAAAAGCTTTATGTTGAATTGGAAGCGAATACTTGGAAATTTGAATCCTGAGATTTGAAATATTCTACTGTTTCCAAAACTCAGTCACTTGTCATGAAGTTCATCTGCATCTTTTCTATATTAATCAAGATAATACATATTTATTTCATTTTTGCCAACTTTCTGTATTTGTCATGAATACTTTTTATAGTCTTCAGCATGTTTCCATTATGTCTTTGCTAACTCATTTAAATTTTATATTTCTAGCTGACATTTTCCATTAGAAATTGGATTTACCCCTCTCTGCCTCTTTTCTAGTCTTGTAGAACCACTGCATGTGTCTACACGTTCAACTTTGAGGCATTCAAGGAAACCGTTTTAATTTACTGGGCTAAAGTCAATAGGAATTGGTTGTGCTCTGAAATTTTGTCTGTTCTTCTACTCAAAGCTGAAAAGCAGTCTGCGATGGAAAACTGCTTTCTCATTTTGATTACTTTGCAATGGGAATAGCATTTTTTTTTATTTTTTGGGAGACAAACTTGCGATTACTTGCTGGCATTGCTCTAGCTACTTGGCAGTCGCCTCCTAATTCATTAGTTTGGTTGGTCAGGGAATGTGGTCTCTCTTCTTAATAACTGCAGAAAGACACAGGCAGTGTTACTTTATTTTATTATACAGTTTAAATTACTTCTTAGCACCATTACTTTCAATTCGTGAGAAAATTTTAGATACCTAAGATGGAGTGATTGATGGAGTGATGTGGAAAAAAAATATGAGAATCACAGAATCACAGAACGCTTAAGGTTGGAAGGGACCTCTAGAGATCATCTAGTCCAACCCCCCTGCACACGCAGGGTCACCTACAGCATGTGGCTCAGGACTGCGTCCAAGCGGGTTTGGAAGATCTCCAGAGAAGGACAGTCCACAGCCTCCCTGGGCAGCCTGTTCCAGAAGCAAGTCTACTTTGTTTAGCAGTGCCTATTCATCATCTAACCTCCCCAAACTATGATGCCTGAACCTTTTGTTTTGTTACGCTGCATAGGAAGAAAATTGGATCATGATTAGAGATAGAATTTTCTGGAGAATAAGCTGATGATGTCAGATTTAGATGGGAAGAATAGGAAGTTCTTCAGTATAAGCTAAAACAATGTTAAAATAGCTTTTATCTCCTCCTGCATAGAAGTTAGGTAGTTAAGTATTCCTAGGAAGGAAGACTTTGTGGTCTTTCCTTGATTAGTTGGGTCAGGTGGTAGACTATGTTTGCTTCTGTGAATATTACTAACAGTAATAATGAAGTGGACATTTCTTTCCACAGCCATGTACCACTAACGCAACTAGGCCATACCAGCGTGAATTTTTTAGGCTGTTGGCAAAGATGGGGTGGTGGTTAAAATTCTTTTCCTAATATATATGGATATTTTTCCGTTGAAAACTTGAAACAGAGCCTGTATATGTTGAAGCCAACAGATTATCGAGTTTTGTTGTTATTGTTTGTTTAGGTTATAAACTCCACTGGTGGTGATAGATGCCTCCTCTTCAAGAAGTGCCAGGTGTATCAGCAATATTAACAGAAAAGACAGTGACTAGATTTCTATAAATTAAGGTATATATGCAGCGTCCCACCTTTTCTTTCAAGAACTGATTTATTCCTTTTTTTCACATCTGCAGAGTTTTTTGGAATTGTTTTCTGAAAGTACTATTCCTGAATGCACAATTGATGTTTTCCTCATCTAGATCTTGTTTTATACTAACCAAAAATGTGTATGTTTTCTTGTAAACAGATTTTGAAACACCAGAATGGAGCTGTCATTCTTCACTAATGAGTGTTGGGATGCTGTGTGTAGTCACCCCCTCATTCAGTACTGCATGCAAATTTAATGGTACAAACTTACGCTTCAATTCGTTGAAATATTCTTTTAATTATTATATTATGATTACATATAATATTTGATTCACTTAACTATTATTTCAGTAACTACTGAAATAATTAAGATTTTCCCTTTTAGATTTGAAATGATTGTCAGTCTGACAATTAGACTTTTACCTCCAAAAAGTCCATAGGTTTCCCAAATGGGGGCTGAGTAACCAGAATACTTTTCAAAGTCTCATTTATAGGAGAATTGTTAATAAATCTCAGTTCCATCTTAAATGTAGTAAAGGAGGGAAAATATTCTTGAGTTTGGTGTTTCATTTTTAGTTTTCATTTTAAGGACATTTTGCTAATCTTTCAAAAAGCTTTGAAAAAATGGTGTGCTTGAACTCTGCTTTATATTCTCATTGTAATTGCTATGAAAAAGGTTTAAAGTTCTTGTAAATGTAATATAAGCAGTCTCCATTACACTAATAGTCTAAAGCTTGCTTCCTTAACTCACAAAGCTTCTGAATGACTTTGACCTCACTATAGAGTAAACCATATGCGATGGAAATATGTTGATGGTTCAGTTCTTTCTTTTGGTTCATTTTTAGTTTGAGGAATATAGGTGGTTGGTTCTGTGTGTTTTATTACCAAATCCATCATAGCCAGTCTGAGTATCCTGGTTGGGCAGGAGGTATTCTTATTTGCGGAGGATAGGGGAACACTTTTTCTAAAGCTACTTAGCAGCAGCTGGAGCAGCACAGTCACCAGGATTAAAATCCATTGGTGCTGTTGCAGTAAGGTTCCCCCTCTGCTTTTCTGCAAGGTGGAATAAGTACACAATAGGAAAACCCTTAGTTGTCTGAATTTTTCCCTTTTTCAAAATTGTTCAAGAACTGCATGCTGCATATCTTATCTCACTCCTGCTCTTTTCTTATTGGAACTTCAAATAGAGGACAGAATGAGGCCTTTCACACTCATGATAGTGAAATAATCTTTGTGAACTTTGTCATATTTCTGACAAAAAAGTCTTGAAACTTCTCTCCAGATATAGCTATATAGTCATCAGATCTCGAAGGGAAGGGCTCCGGAGCAGACGCTGGTCCCGGAGCACCTTGTCTAGAGGCGACCAAATGCGGCGAGAGCCGCGGGGCAGCGCGAGGCAGCCCCGGCGCCGAGCCCGCGCCACAGGCGGCTCTGACTCAGCGGGGCGGAGCCGGCAGAGCAGGCGGGAATTCAAAAGCCGCCCCCAGGGAGCGCGGCGAACAGAGCGGGCAAACAGGGCGTGGCGTGTCAGGCAGGGCGTGGCGCGGCGGTTAGTTAGCGCGGCGGTTAGTTAGCGCGGCGGTTAGTTAGCGCGGCGGTTAGTTAGCGCGGCAGTTAGCGCGGCAGTTAGCGCAGGCAGAGAGGCTCCTCCCAGGTGGGGAAAAGAATGCTCTCCACAGTCTGTTCCAGCAGCAGCAGATCAGGCGAAGCCATGGTCTCCACTTGGCAGAGAGCTTCCACCAGGAGGACTGTGGCGACGCAGACAGAGCTGCCACAGAAACACGCGGCAGTCCAGGTTTCTGGCTGCAGGGAATGTCTGAGCCTCCCCATGTCAGTGGGGAGTAGCGAAAACAGCGCCTGCCTTAGGTGTGAGCAGGTGGATGATCTGCTCAGCCCGGTGGTGGAGCTGAAGGAGGAGGTAGAGAGGCTCAGGATCAACAGGGAATGTGAAAGGGAAATAGACTGGTGGAGCCACGTTCTGCAGCCTTGCCAGGAAAGCCACCAAGGACCCCCCAATTCAGACTGCAAACCCAGCACCCTCTGGCCATAGGGCAGAGGGGGCAGGATTAACAGTATCAGGGGATGAACAACAATGGAAAGAGGTCCCTACTCAAGGGGGCAGGAGAGCCCTTCCCCAGCCTCCCTCACCCCCACCAGTGGCCACGTCCAACAGGTATGAGGCCCTGGAGCTTGTGGATCGGATAGATGAGATCACGAACCCAGGCCCATCTAGGGGGCTGTCTACAGAGAGGCAGGCGGATCCACGGCCCGAGGCTGCTGCCCCTAAGGAGAAAAGGAGCCCCTGGAAGAAGAAGAGGCGGGTGATTGTCGCGGGTGACTCCCTGCTGCAGGGCAAGGAGGCACCGATCTGTAGGCCTGACCCCTTATCCAGGGAGGTCTGCTGCTTGCCAGGGGCTCGAATAAGGGATGTCACAGAGAGGCTCCCAAGACTTGTCCAGGAGTCCGACTATTATCCCCTGCTACTGCTTCATGTGG
>VZSV01000104.1:55961-76943 GCA_013398735.1 Nothocercus julius
ATCCTTTTGGAAAATACTGGTTGCTTTGTCTAGGCAGTGTTGACCACAACTCTTATTTGATTAACTTTACAGTGCTACTATGTGTATCTTCTGTAAACTGTGGAGTTCTGGTCTAGACTATAGGCATTTTGAAGTTTGCCACAGGCATTTCTAGAATTCTTCTGTTAAAAGGGATTTTAGCACTACAATAGTTATAGATGAGACGTTTTGTTTCAGGGGGTTGAAGCATTATGATGAATAAAAACTGTTGCCATTTTTCAAGATCTGTGAGTGTCTGAAGTGATTCAATCAACTATGACATGACTAGTAAAAATTAGAGCAATCTACAGAATATATAGCAAATTCTTGGAGGTCAGCAGTCAGGATACTGATTGTATTACTTTGAGATTCCCTTTTTCTGGAAATGAGAAAATGCTAGTGAAGCAAAATCGCAGAATTACTTGATACACAAGAAAAGGAAATTTGCTTTCTGTCATGATAAAAGGAAGTTAAAGTTTTTGAAGAAACAGCAGTTTCCAAAATAGGTAGTAGTGAATTCTGCTCATGATGGAAAAAAAATCATATAATATCCCAAAGGTGATTGTATGAGTGTTCTACATTTATATTCTGACACGGAATTAGCAAAGTATTATGGATTGTAGATAGCAATTTATTTAAAAATGACTGAAAAAACACTCCTTCTGCCTCAAGGTTTCTGAAGGAGCATGCTCCCAACAATAGATGGGCTCTAAAGCCCTTCATTATGGAGAAGAATTGCAGGCACTTAGGGACTTAGGGCAGCATGGGATTGGTAAGAATGACAGCTTTTTTGAACCATTGCAGCATTGGTGACTTGTTAGTCACTGAGATGCCTTTAGCTTTAACCATTGTCCTGTGCATCACTACAAATTCCGGAAGCACAGGTCTGGAGCGCTGAGGCAGCACCACAGAAAGAGTGGTTTTAATCCACAGTGATTCATGTAATGTCATTTTCTTGAACTTGAGATAACTTTGGCAAATGGTGTCAGATTCCATAAACTTATTTTTGTGAAATCAGTTAGTTTGGTGCAAATAATTGTTCATCGACAGATTACATAATTTACCAGTGTTTCATGAACAATATGACATTCTAGCCGTTAGCCCACTTTTTATTTTTTTAATAATGGAAAAGCTCAGTTTCCACCTTAGTGGTAATTTTAGATGACATAGAGAAGAATGAATCTCAAGATATCACCAAAAAAAAAAAAAAAAAAAAAAGGTTCTTTCATTCTTAAGTCTCATATAAACTACAATAAATTCAAAGCAACTTGAAACTCTTTATATTCTTTTATATTCTTACACACTTCAAGTTCTCTGTTGCTAGCAGAAATACTTGCATTTCCGGTTCCCTAACTCTAGTCCAAGAAATCATTAAAACACTGCTTTGCACAAACAAAGCAAATAGAGTTTGCTGTAGTGTTTCCATTTAAAAAATTGTAAGGTTTTAAAGATGCATAGCAGACTACAGTTCGTTTGGGGAAATGATAGGAGTTCTTGATCTGAAATGCTTGAGAAGTATTTATTAAATTTACTGAAAATGTACATCTGCCTCGTCAGACTTCTGTGCAATCAGCTGAATGCAAAATGCCTAATAATTATGAACTTTTTATTCCTTATATATTAAGAAAATTATTCTTTGTATATTACACAAATTTATTATTGCTTTGTAACTCTCTCAGTTTTATTGTCTTTATCTGGTTAACTACGTAACAAATTCAGCCTACACTTCAGTGTAATGTTCTTTCCAAATGGAAACTGTCATATATACCACTTCCTAGTAAAGTATGTGAAAATCCTTTAGTTTAGAACTGAGATGAGAAGATTTTATACTTAAATAATGTAGTAATTCTATTCAACTCAGGTAAAAACGTGGGACAAGGGAAGTAGGATTGAACAGTGGGTGCAAATATATTTGTTATGGAGTATGTGTATATTCATATATATAGTGCATAAGTACAAGATTCTATCCTCTACTTTTCGAATGGGAGATACCAAAATCCTTTCTCTAATGTAGGACTGTCTTCCTTAAAGAATTAAGAGTTCCTTTTAATTCAGACTTACCTCCTTTTCTTGTGGCTTTTAAGCCACAGCCTACAGCTGTTTGGATAGTTAAGCCTGCAGATTAACTATCCAAACACAAAAGACAAATCTAAAAATATAAATTTATAAATTGTCAGAGTTCATAAAATAGTATCCCTGAGCTTTAACAGATCAGTCCTTTGCAATACTATGGACAAGTTAAACATCTTGTCCAGTGTGAGCTAATCTGGATCTCCAAGGAAAACACTTCTGGACTGTTGTAACGCTAAGCTATTTCATGGAGTGTACTGGGTCATACAAGTGCTCTCCAGACTGGCTGAAGTGCAGACAGCTGGGATCAGAGGTCCATTGGATCATGAGACCATGGTCTCAGCAAACTGGTACCTGTGTGAAACTGTTTAGTTTGCTTAAAGCAGTCAGGCAAAGAGTCAGTAAAGTGCTGTTTTAAAAATCTAACTCCATAAGTCAGATCACTGTGATAGTCTGGAAGGGACCCCAGTTAAACAGATAAATTCTCCAATTCCCATCAGAGCATCGAGTGAAGAAACCATTCTCTCTCTTTTTTTTTTTTTTATCTGCCAGCCTCGGTCAATAGTTTCTCCAATCTGTTCTTGATCTCTTGACTCTAGCCCCACGTGTTGCAGAGAAATGACCCAGCGACATTCATTTTAAGCTTCAATTCCATTACTGCTCTGTATCCCTCTGTATTTCACTAGACTCTTCTCCCCATACCCAGTGGCAATAGATGGAGAAAAGAGAGGGCCTCTAATACATCATTTCTTCTCTTAAAAAGAGGATACTAAATGACAAGATATAATAAAAGGAATATGAGAAAGGGTTATACTCTTTTAAAGAAGTCAGATTTTTTAACTCGTTTTAACTCGTTACGATGTCCAGCTTGATGTTTTACAATTACTTTTTAATGTAATCAAGTATTGCAACTGGAACATGAAAGACAAGAAATCACAGCTTGGATTCTGAGAAGGAAATTGCACATGCAAAGAATTCACAAGAATAATAAACTATACTGAAAAATTTTAAAGAATTATTAATGCAGTAAAGATATGAGTTCATATTTAATGCTAGATGTCTAAGATTTTAGTGCTTGAATCTGTGTTTCAGAAAAAAAAAATCCTCTCAAATTATCATAAGGTTTATTTTACTGGTAAAAATATGTTTAATGCTGTAATCACACTATTCTTGTTACTTCCACTTGAAAGGATTGCAGAACAGGGTTTATGATGCCTTATTTAGTGTCTTGTTTTGAAAATTAGTATTTTAGTGGAGGAGGAGCTTATTTATTTGTGTGTTGAATAAGAATGCAGATCACTGAAAACTTTTGTTTTGCAGGTGGTTTAATTCTGAAGGAGATGGTAAACATTAGGATCAAACAACTTAGGGGAAAAATTGATATTCTATGTTTATCTTGATCTTCTATATTCATCTTTCTCTCTTTACTTGGGATGAGTCCTTAGGTCTGTCATTCCTTTTTGAACAGTTGGCTTTAAACTGTCTTTTTTGTCTAAGCAGGTTCTTGGGCCGATGAACAGTTTTTCAGCCAGCAAGTTGTTTGTAAAGTATATAAACTGATAGTGATTTTCTGGAGCCAGTGCTAGTTTACAACCGAGAAAGTGCAAGAGCTGTCCTTTAGCAGAAGGGCTAAGAGCTGGCAGTTAGAAATGAGCTGTCTGCTTGTGGAATAATTGCTTGAAAAGAGGAAACTTAGAGAAAACTAGGGCCTAACAGCAGTTTTGGCGTTCCAGGAGCTTGCTTGGCGTGATAACACAGTTGCCACTTCCAGGATGGTTGGTAGGCCTGGACTCTGCTCCTCCATGGTTCCCTAGGCACCACAACCTGCCCTCCCCGCAGTTGCAGAGGGGAGTAACGGAGGGTGGAGCGGAGTGAAGGCACCGCGGCCAAACTCTGTTGTGCTCCCTGTGCTGGGCCACTGATCAGCCGCACAGCAGCTGCCCAGTGGGACATATACAATAACATGTCCAGTGCTGAGCCAGCAAGGGTGTCAAATCACTCCTTTCGGATGAACCTTGCTTGAACTTTGCTCATTATAAGCTCATTATAATGTCAAAACACACCTCCCTCCCAAAACTTACCCGCCTCCGAGGTACGACCACTCCTCACTGAGCGTGCGCTCTGGAATTTCGATTGACTGTACCTTTAAATGAAAGTGAGAAACTTTTTCACCAATCAGTAACAATATTAGGTATGCCTATAGTCACTCAAGCTCTACCTGAATGTAAAGAAAAGTATACAAGGTGAACTAAAGATGAAAAGGTGGAAGGAGGATTTCTTCATAAATTGGGACGCTGCCTGAGGAGACTAAGAAGTGAGGAGGGAAGATTCCATTGTAACTCAATGGGCTGACCCCCCTTTCCTCCCCTTGGGGCGGGATGCTGCCTGAGGAAACTCGAGACTGAGAGCCCTCTCCCATCTTCTGGGATGGGTGATGACTGCACATCAGAAAGGCTAAAATGAGTCAAGAGGGATAGCTGGCATATTCAGTAAGCCTTCATTAAGGTCTATGCGAAAATTTGAGCAGATGCTATGTTAGCATATGGGCATATGAAGATGTTATTTCATAGTAGTTTATTAAGTGGTATTAACTTATTAAATAGTAATAGTATTAACTTATTAAATATCAACTGTTGTATAACAACTACACATTCACATAATATCTATGATAGATGCATATTGGTCATCTGTTCTTAAAAAAAAATCATAGCAAATTACTTTGCAGGAAATATAAATGATTATGTAGCGTCAAAAACTTAGTAGGTAAGAATTTGTGCTGCCATATTCTGAACTTCATATAATGTTTTTCTTTTTTTTTTTTTTTTCTTGTAACTTCAAATAGAAAAATGATTACTTCCTTTTTGCCTTGTTTTTGAACCAAATGTTCTCAGGAGCAGTTAAGACTTCTTTCGACGTATTTCTCCTGTACTTTCTGCTGTTCCTTGGCTTTCATCTTTTCTTGACTGAAAAAAAAACTGCTTTCAATCTCAGTACTGTTAAGAATCTGGGAATTTTATATGTTAAGATCAGATATGCCTTCACACAGAAATTTTATAGAGATCCAGGTTGTGTTGCTTTCAGTTTTTACAGGAGTAATTGTAAAGGATTCTCAAAAATTACATTTCAGAAGCTAAATAGAATATAAATTAAAATAATAATAATGCCTTCTAGATAGTTAGTGTGAGCCATTCATAACTGAACACAGCAGTTTCAATGTTAATTATACTTCTTTCAATTATAAAATGGTACTCTTAATCAGAATGTAATTTACATAATAAATGCACAAAGGGAATACAAGTAACAAAAAAAAAAAGTATGTATCTGACTGTTTCTGGTTCCTAAGACTTGGCAAAATGTAAATTATATTGAAATAGTGGCTTCCAGCCACCGTATGCTGTCTAGTGCAGACCGTATTCAGGGAGTTAAATCTTAATTTTTTAATGTCCCTTGAAAGTAAAGTGTAGGTACATCTAAGGGCAAGAATTATTAATAAAGCTACTTGAAAAAATTATCCTAATGTAACAAGATGGTTTACTGGCACTTTGGGGGTTGATTTTTTTTGTAATGAGACAACTTTTCAACAGGAGAAAGTTAAGTAACATGCTAAAGAGAATATGGATATAATGTTTGAATATTCAGAGCTATGCAGTTTTAGGCACACTTTTATAATAAATGAAAAATATATATTTTTAAGTGGATTGTTTATCTGTACTTGTCACTTGACTGTTTCATCAACAGCCTTACATTCTCATTCATCTCTATAAGTATAGTTCGTCTCAAACTCTGTAGTAGGGCGCTTTACTTAGTAGTCCTCTGAGAGGAGCAATGAATTAATCTAATGCAAACTAAAAGACCGCAAAGAAATTGATGCAGCTGCGGAATTCTGTGGCAGCTTGGAAATAGGCAATGCTGTAAGACCTCTCTTGATTTATTTATCTTTATAAATAGAGGATGATCCTGTAATTTAGGATGTGAGGAAAAAGTGCAAAGAGGCAGCTCCTGAGGATAAAAGAATGAATTTTGTAGGACAGGCATACAAATAGTGCATGAGTACAGCAAATCTGGACCTGCTCTGCCATGAAAATGCATGTCTACAAAGCCATTCCTATTCGAACTGCAGAGTGACCTTTCCTTGTCTGGCAACCTGGTTGTGTTAAAACTCATTTGAAAATTGGTCTACACGTGGCAATCAAACTAAATAGCCACACTGAAGAAAACAAAGAAAACATTTTCTTGATCTGGCTCAGGAAATAGAAAGGAAGTAGCAGAGACCTCAGAAAAGAGGTTAGTTTAAAAGTCAGTCTGAAAAACTTTTACTGTTTGTTATTTTTTTAAGAGTTAGTAACTTAGTTTTTTTGAGTTACTTGCTGGAACAGGAGTACTTGATGTAGAAAAAAAAGTAAAAAAAAATGTCCGCTGCTGATTTCCTGATCCTGCTGGTGTTGTGTGCGAGAATTAGATGACTTTCTTTTCTATGCCACATAATCACATAGGAAACCTGGGGTGAAGGACAGAAACTTGAGTGGCTTTACCTATGCTCGGATCACCAGAGTTGTTTTGTTTCAGTAAGACAGCTTGAAGTAGGCCAGGTAACCTGAGATGTGTGGTTTATGTCCATTAGGTCTGGATTCTTCAAGAACACTTCTTTAATCCATGTGCTCTTGCAGTGAGAGAATGTGACACCTCTTTTGACTAACAGATCTTTGATGTTTGGTTGTTCAGTTGAGACATGTGATTCTACCTACCTCTGAAGAGAACTCAAAACCACACCCCACAATGATGGTTGAATAGTGGGTAATTCCACTACTTAGGAGTTTTAGAATATCAAGTCATCAAGTCTGTGAGATACATCCAAAAAAAATTATAGAGCTCACACTACAGAGTTTTAGACTCAGTGAAGACCCAAGTGCTCTAAGAAGGAGTGAAGGAATTCAAAAACTCTCCTCCATGAAAATAACTATTTTGGAAGTGCCTCCTGTAGTTCTTAGAAAAAGGATTATGAATAGCTTTGGAAGCAAGTTCATCTTACATGTTCTGTACAGAGAAGTAAAGATTTTAAACTCTCTTCTGAAGACTCCTGCATATTCTGCACCACATGTTTTAACAGGGGACTTTCATTATTATGCATGCAGTCAGAGGAGTGATGACATTAAGAGGAGCAGTGTCCATTATCATCAGTCTTTTCTAAGAGACTGTGAAAGTAACATGGGATTTTTGCCATAGTTCTAGATCATTTTCTAAAATACTAGCTCTCATTTTTTGTATGACTTGCAGAAGAAATTTAACATTTTTTAATAGAAATTATAAGAAATTAGATCTTGGTCTTAAGCAGACTTTAAATTCATGTTCTAGCTTTAAAAGTTCTGCAAAGTTTATTCTTTAGCATGTATGCAGATCATCAGAAGATATCAAGAAAATACAGGATGAAGACAAGCATTGTTAGAATATTTGCCTTCAGAAACAATGTGCTGTAAACTTGGAGAATTTTAGATATGGTTCTGACACCTGACTTACATATCTGGCTGGAGGCGTTAACCTTTTGCTATGTTTAAGTGAAGTATGTTCAGTAAATTAATGAATGTTTTACCAGTTTTCAACTTCACTGATCATGTTAAGCCAACCATGAAGTCAGATAGTGTAAGTCTCTGATAGCAAAGTCAATTCACTTGATTTTCATATGGCAACTTCCCCAAGCCCACAAGAACTACTGATCAGCTCTTTCTTCAGTAAATACCATTGTCAGTCAAGATGCTAATCATTGTTTTATATCCTTTCTTATGATAAAACTATGGTCACATTTTTCAAAAACAAATCATCAGACCCTGTTTTTATATGATGTGCTTTCTATCTGTTTTATTTCAAGTGGGAGATTCTCTGTCATCAACTTCATCAGCTTTTCCGTACATTTTAGCAATAAAAATGCCGCTACTTTGAAAAATAGGTTAATCTTTTAAACACTGTCTTCCTTTGGGCTGCTGATTTTATTGGTCTATTGGGTGTTTGCATGAAAAGCATATTACCATATTGAAAAAAAAATGTAGTAGAGGGTGTCAGATGATATATGAATTCAAAACCCATAAATATCTCAATTAGAAATTCACCTTTCCAATTCCTTCTCTAGACCTCTTCTGCATATTATTCCATTTTCATTCCTGATTCATCTCAGGAGATGCTCTGTGCATGGAACAAGTACTGAATGTCTAAGTGTTTGCCTCATTAATTTCTTCTATATAGCAGTCTTTCTTGCCAGAGTAGTTTAAGTCTGTTTAAATACCAAAGTTGCCAAGATTATAAAAAAGAAAGGGTCAAAAATAGAGGAAGGAGAAAAAAAGAAAAAAAGGAGGAAAGCATATGCTTCCCCTCAGAGCAAGCGCATGGGAAGAACATTCTCCTAGAAGGTTGCATTTCCATGGTGTCTAATTAGGGAGAAGCGAAGAGGACCACCAAGCAGGTCAAGCAGCTGAAGTGCAGGATATGCAAAGAGAGGCTGGAAGAAGTGCATCTGTGTAGCCAGGAGGAAAATAAGGATGGACTCATCCTGCTGTCTACTGCTACCTAATGAGTGATTATAGGAAAGGTAGTGCCAGACTCTTGGAGGTGTAGAGCAGAAGTACAAGAAGCAACAGATGCAAGTTATAGTAAAGGAAAACCTGACTAAATATCAGAAGAAAAAAGAATCATAATGATGGTGGTTGAGGAGACAAAGAGATTATCAAAGGGATGGAGAAATGTCAATCCTTGGAGATGCCCAGATCTCAACTAGGTGAGGTACTGAGCAATCTGCTCTAACTTCAAAGTTAGCCCTATTTTGATAGGGGGAATTGAACCCAGTAATTTCAAAGAACCTGAATTATTCTCTGATTATCTTACTCTAGAAAAATTTTTGATCCCCTCCCCACACACACACACTCCCCTTTAAAATCCTTTAAAATACTGGAAACCTTCATCTTGATATGTGCAAAAAAAGGGGGAAGGGAGCAAAGGAATTATTGTAGTAACAGTAATTGTCAGAAGATAAAATATTTGAGGGATGTAGCAGAAAAAAATCCTATTTTTCAATTCAATGTAAATTATCTGCAAAATAAAAGAACCCACAAATGGGAGCTCCTCTGAATAATGGTATGTTTAAATTAAGTGCAATGTATTGGCACAGAGAAAATAATCATTGGTTAAGTACTGCTCAGGCTGTCAGGATCTCATGAGAAGGAGATTCTGTATGTTTCATTAGTCTCTATGCATTACCATTCTCTGTGTCACTGAATGTGTTGTGGTGGTTTTAAGAAGCAAAGAAAAACTGCTTTCTTCCCTTCTGTTAATAATGGTATTATAATATTATTTTCATAATATCTTCAATTATATCTTCAGCGGCAGCTGACATGGTATGAAGATAAAAAGACTAGGATTTGGTTTGGTGGAATTTTGCTTTTAGGACCATATATCCACATTTTTGTGTTTATTATCAGTGAAGTCCATGCCTGTTCCTGGGTTTCTGAAACATGTATGTATCTATCTGGTGATGTGTATCTCTTATTTGATTGGCTTTTGTACAAGCAGCTCAGGTTGCCTTTCTGTTAGTAACAAAATCACAAACTTCTAGAGAGAAAAATATGGGAGGAGTTTTCTAAGTTCCAAAGAATAAGGTATTCCCTACTCCTCTGAATTGTTATTCATTATGAATGAATGTTATTTATTATGAACCAATATTTGCAAAGTTTGTTGTACCATATGACTGTTTCCCTGGAAGAGACAAGCTTGTCATTGAATAGACTTTCATGTTTACTTCAGATCAGTAATGTCTTTGGTCTCTTCCTTGAGTTCCAATGTATGAATTCTTTTTGCTAGACACAGAAAGCCAGATGTTGTATAGAGGAAGTGTTTCTAGATGCTTTGCCTTGGGTGAAAATTATGTTCATAAAGAGCGCAGCAGCTCTTCACTGCATTCCATTTCTCCTCATCACTTTTTCATCAGCCTCCTGATGCTGTCTTTTGGTGATACTGTGCATCAATAATTCTTATTTCATTTAAAAATGCTAATTAGAACAAACAAGCTTTCCTAACATTTATTTTACAGGTACTTAAGTGGAAAGAAAATGGTAATTGGTCGGAATAACTGTTTCTGAGGCAGTCTAGTCTTTCAGACAGTTAAATGAAGCAGATACATCAAAGTTACAGGCTTTCTGAAATCTAAATAAGTAGGTTTAGGCTGTGTTGCTTCATATCTGAAAGTAAAATGTGTATATATTTCAATTCCTGTTCAGATGTAATAACAATATTAACATGCGAAGTTTTGATGTCAGATGGTAGATATCTCAGACATATCTAGTTGCAAGAATGTTTCATCATTTTGACTTAAAATCAATGAGAGAATAACATGATCAACTCTGAAGGCCTACTTCAGAAAAGTACCTAGGGGTGCTGCTCAACAGCCGGCTGAACATGAGGCAGCAGTGTGCCCAGGTGGCCAAGAAGGCCAACGGCCTCCTGACTGGGATCAGGAACAGTGTAGCCAGGAGGACTAGGGAAGTGATCATCCCTCTATACTGGTGAGGCCGCACCTCAAATACTGCGTTCAGTTTTGGGCCCCTCACTACAAGAAGGACATGGAGGTGCTGGATTGTGTCCAAAAGGCAACAAAGTTAGTGAAGGGACAGGAGCACAGACCTTATGAGGAGTAGCTGAGGGAGTTGGAGTTATCTAATCTGGAGAAGAGGAGGCTCAGAGGAGACCTTATCACTCTCACAACTACCTGAAAAGAGGTTGTAATGAGGCAGGGGGTTGATCTCTTCTCCAAAATAACTACCAATAGGACAAAAGGCCTCAACATGTGCCGGGGTCTTAGACACTCAGGTTAGACATTAGGAAGAATTTCTACAAGGAAGGAGTACTCAAGCTTTGAAACAGACTACCCAAAGGAGTGGTGGAGTCAGCAGTTCCTGGCAGTGTTCAGGAAACACGTAGACGAGGCACTTAGGGACATGATTTAGCGAGCACGGTGTTGATGGGTTTATGGTTGGACTCAATGATCTTAAAGGTGTTTTCCAGCTGTAATGATTCTATGATTCCATCAGTTTAGAAAAGTCAGGCACTGTGTAAGATGAGATGAGATGTCCATCTCTCACCATTCCCTCATTTCTCCTGACCCCTTCATCACAGACATCATTAACTCTTAGTCTCAGATGCCTTACATTACCTTTAGAGTTCCTTGCCAACCCTGCCCTGCTGCTGTCTGTGACTGAATCATCCTGACTCACTAACTGTCTTATCAAAGAAGAAGGACTTGAAATCCTAATCCTTCCATTTAAATTCAGTGCAATCCTTGCCTTTCAGTTCAGTGCAAGGCTCCAAATGATTTCTGCAGGAAGTCCAACCTAGCTGTCTAGCTTGGCATTTTTGTGAGTGAAGAGGTGCAGGCTGGTCCCACAATGTTCTCCATCTACTGTCCTAGAGGAAGTAGATTGTTTAGAGTCTAAGCTTACTTGTGACTCCAGTGCTGATCTGCCCTTCTGCTGGTGAACTTAATACCCTGCGGTAAAGTCCCTGCAGATGCAGACGTGGACCTTTGGTGTGGTCTATGTAGCTTCCAGGAGCACCAGACTTCACACAGGCTCCAGCTCTACACGGGGAAGGCATTATAAGGGCAAATTTGCTCAGTACTTAAAAAGCAAAACAGTACATTACTTCTCTTTACAAGACTCTGTTTTAATTAGACTAGCTATGTTTTACTGTGGGTAAAACTTGTACACAAAGTCTTCAGTTAAAAGACTTCACTAAATGTAAGCAAGTGATGTATGTCAAATAACAAAAATAACTGAATGAAAAAGCAAAATTCTGTAAGTAAACAAAAGCAGATATATTCAGCAAAGATCTGTAACAGACTGGAGGGTGAAGGAGTCAGAGTTTTGATATGATACCATTTTTTATCTCCATATTATGTCAAAATAGGAAAAGAGTGAAATTAACTCACTGAAATTATTTAAGGAATACTCCACGTGCATTTTTTTCAAATGCTCCGCGTGCATTCTTTTCACTATATCTTTGTGTTGGGGGGTTTCATGTTAATGAGATTGCTGTGCACTTAGAATTTTATTTTCTTTTTCTAGTTGCAGTGAGTCATTAAAATTGTCAGGTATACTGGATTGCTTGAGAAGTAGCACCATGTTTTCCTTATGGTTGGGTGGACGATAAGTGGTTGTATCACATTGATTTAATGTTTCTATTTAATTTTTCTTGATCTGTTCCCGATTGCCTTGCTGAATCAAAAGTCATAAATGCTTTCTGGTCAAATAGAGTTTCCCTCCATCCTAGAACTGAACAGAGTTTAAGAGGGGTATTGCTGCAGTTAGCTGGCAATTATTATTCCAGCTAACAGAAAAGGGTGGGAAGAAGCAGAAATTTAGAAATACCTGAAATACAGCTAAAGTTAATTAAAAAAAACAATCTTTCTGTAAATATACCTTTAATAAGGAGTTAGGAATATCTGTTTTATAAAAATAGAAGAAAGATGTTATTCTGTTCCCTCTGGAACCTCGAAAAGATGGTCATTCTTAGAATTTTTACAGATCAGTATAATAGAGAATACTGAGAAAATGATACATTTTTCAGCAGCTTATTTTCCAAGAAAAAAAGGCTCCCCAAAATCCTTGTTAACATGAAATTATATTAGAGTACATGCTGCTTCTTTAAGCCTTGCCTTTAACTTAACAGGAAAATTGAGATAATGACAGAGAATAGGCTTACTGAACATCACTCAGAGAGATAAAATGACTACTAATTTCTCTGAGTCTAAAATATACCATAGGAATGATTCCTAGAACAATCTGTACATATTGGAGTTAGGAAAAAGAGCAGATTTCTCATCCCACTTAGGTCCTGGTAGTTTAATGCATTTTCTTGTCTAGTTGTACTCCTTTATTTCAGAGAGAATTCTTCTGAACAGCCTAGGGACTCATGAAATAAGCTTTTCTTACCAGTTAGGTGGCTAGTTTGAATGTTTCTCTCATTCTAACTGAAATGTCTTGTCACTAAAATATCAGAGACTGTGAAATACATGCTAGTAAGACAGTAAGTTATACTACAATGCAGAAAATATATCAAACAAGGAAGAAAAAAATGCATAAAAATCTTAAAGCATAATTAGCATAACAGTGAAATATATGTTCTAACATTGAGTTCAGATGGAGGAGAATCATCATTAAACAAGATTCTTATTATTGATCTACTTAGTCTCTGATAGCGTTCAGAATTGTGGACTGCCATTGTGTGTGTGTTTTGACACTGAGGCACCAGGCAAATTTCAAAACTTCAAACAAGTGTTTACTTATGGTCACCTAGTAGACTATCTGTTATCAATGAAAAATCAAGTATCAGTGAAACATTCTAATCAAGACTTAGATACATGATGCCTCAACTCCTATAGGTTCTGAGGACCACAGTGTTGGATGGTGCTTGCCTTCCAGGTCAAGATAGCCAGACTTGAGAGAGCTCTTCAGTAGTGAATGGCAGGATCAAAGTGAAAGTTTCTTCTACCACGCTCTGCTGTGTTGGAGAGGATGTTTATATACACTTGTTGTGTGGAACAAGACCTGTCTGCTGGTTTAAAATTGCTGACCTTTTCATAGGTATGGGTTGTGCTGGGGGATGTTATCTCTTCAGTGCTGGTCTGTTTTGGCCTCTCCAGCCGGGTGTTACCTTTTTGCAGACTGGGTACCCAGCTGCAGATTGTGCCATTTGATTCCTTCAGGTAATTGCAGACTGGACACATATCTTAGCTGTACTGTTTCTATACAACTGTGCCAAACAGGCAGAATATACAAAATATTTCACTTCTTACCCTAAATCAGACACTGTTGTGGTGTACCTATGAGAGAATCAAACAGTTTTTTTGCATGTATGCATTTCTGCTTTAAATTAAGGAGGCTTGTAGTGTATTTGAGTGCAAGAGAAGTAGAATGATTTTCATACAGGTCTGTCATATGTTATTGCGCAACAAAGTCAAGACCTCCCCAATTCTGATATTAGTAGAAACTCTTCAGTATAAGAATCTATGGCAGCAATTGGGCAAGCAGGGCCTTGCGAGCTTCCTCTTCATCGGGTCCTGATTTTCTAATTCCGGCCAGTCCGTATTTGCAGGCTTCATCAATCTATACGCATTTATAGCAAGTTCCATCAATCTTTCTGGGTCAAGGGGTTGAGTTCCTAGTCAGTGCATCTGCTCCTTCAGCCCAGCCTTTGATCCACACACTCTTGGGTTCTTCCCCTCAGATATATTCCTCTTAGGGTTGTACTAGCTGCAGCTGCGGGCTTCATTTTCCACATAGCCCTCACTTGGGGAGTCATCTCCTAGATGCTCATAATCTGAAGGTGGCTGGGGTGCCCATTCAGACTTAATGTTATCAGTTTTGCTAGGCCTGCTACAGCTACAAGAATCCACTTAAGCCAATTTGTTTAATATTCAGCACTAGAGGTTTGATGCAGAATATTCTGAGGACAGAAGATCTTAGATAACCAAGATGATGATTTAGGGCCAAAACTGAACTAGTTCCTCCAATCCAATAACAGGATTCAGTACACAAACCTTGTCTAACATATATCTTTACTGAGGAATACACCATTTAAAAGATCTCATAGCTGTTATTTTCTTTCAGACTCCTTGACTTACATCATGCTTATATTTTGCAACTGCCACGTAAACAAGTAGCAATTTATACTGGCAGTAAGATGGCAGAGTTTTCAGCCTGTATAGTAGTCCCTGTGTAATTCTGTTCCTTACTGATGTTTTCTGATTTTTTGCTACATTCTCTGGGACTATTTCAAATTTTAAAAATAATCCACATTACTGCCATAGAAGTGAGAGCAGGCACGGTAATTTCTCCACGTCCTCCTAAAGGAAGTCATTCCTGCTTCCACCTTCACTAGAGAGATTATGTTTTTTAAGATAAGCCATTTTATATCAGATATAAGATAAAGAGATATAAGATAAGCCACAAGACTAACCATTTAAGTGTGTAAATGTAAGATAACTACACGTAGAATTAGTGACAGGGGAATTTGTATACAGTGTGCCCACATGCTTGAGGCCACTCCACGTCCCAGGTTTTCATTCCCTCATCGTATTTCTGTGTGGGAATTTCCATAAGAGGCTGAGAGGGAAGAGAGTTTGCCCAGTCTCTTAGGTTTCTGTATTCTGGAAGCTTGGGTAAAACAATCACTTGACTGCTTTGCCCATCATCTTTCTAATTCCCACTCAGCTCATCTGCTGAAGTGCTACTGAGTGCTAGTCTGCTTATGCACACTGATCCATGGCAGCAGTGAGTCTTGGTGCAGCTCTAAAAATTCACTCTAAAATCACAAACGGTGTGCTGTTGAATTCCACCTCACCCTCTGAAGCAAAAGGTGGGATCCTTGAGTGAGCTGAGGAAGGTTAGGGTCTTCGGTCAGAAAGTTGACTGGCAGCTTGTTCCAGAATATAAAAAGAAAAAAAAAAAAAAAATGCAAGAACAATGGCTGGAATGAAGCCTACATCACCACTATCAACACAAAGCATTTGTGTGACATTTATGAGGCTGTTAAACAGATGGATAGCATATGGGTTTTTGCAATCAATTTGGAAAGAAGCAACATAATTAAGACAAATTCAGTACGTAACTATAATAGTAAACGTTTGCATAATGAATCATTTAGCAGGCACTTTTTGAAAAGCACGTGGCCTAAAATAGCCTGATAAAGTAGATGCTCTGGAAAGCATTTAGTACTTAAATGCAACTTTTTACTTTTTAATTTTCTGTTTTTCTGTTCAAATTTTATCACTGACCGAGCAAAATCTGATCAAATCATTAGATTTAAGGTTTGCTTTAGCTGAAAATAGCTGGACTTTAGGACTGAAAAAACAGATGTATGTGTTGATTTCAGCTTCATTTGTTTAATTACAATTTTCAGTTAAAGCAATACACAAAATTCTTGAAATGTAATTGAATTCAAAATAAAATATATTAAAAACATTCACTAGAAATAAATAGTAGCACAAGATATATTTTACTGACTGGCACAAACTATTAGGGAATATAGAAGGTCACTCTCACAAGATATTGCTTCATAAAATTATACCTGTAAAATGCTGCCTTTGAATATTAGTCCTGAAAACTCCTGTGCAACTATACTCTATTCTACTTGTGTAATTACTGAGTATAGATTATCGTGTAATAACTAGGTAATGGTCCAAGCTAGCCATCACTACTTAATGACCTTGACTTATTTAGGAAGTTCTCCCTATCCCTATCTCAATCCCTATTCTCCTCCTCCTTTACTTTGCCAGAAGTCAGTACCTGTCAGCTGTAGGAAGGAGCAATATAAAAATCTCCAGATACATGTCAGTGTGGAATAAAATGGATTATGTTTATGCTGTTTTTTGTTCCTTTGAAATGAGACTGGTAACCTGCACAAGAATTGTGTATTCCAAGGAGAGGTAGTAACATCCCAAGGCAATAGGTAGGCTGAAGGAGGGAGCAGGAATGTAATGTAATTTAGTAGTTTAATATTGTAGGAATGTGGTCTAAATAAAATATAATAAATATAAAAATTCAAATATGTAACGCTTTAGTTTTTTAAAGTGTCCCATCCCTTAACATCAAAATGAATTTTAGTTTTAGCATGTTTTGGGGTCAAAAGTAGAAAAATGGCTAAATCTTCTATTATCTCAACATTCAAATTGTTTAAAACAAGGTGTCTCCACTATGCTTTGCATCTCAGAAACATTAACATTTTATTCAAGCAAAGAATAATCTTTAGTTTTAACACCTCCCAAATGTTACTATGGACGATTAATTGTTATAATTAGTCTTTCATGATTTTAAGAAGTTCATGAGGTAATATTTTTGCAAGTTAATTAATATAAGGTCTTTCCTGTAATATATCCTTCTTTGTCTAACTGAGTTTTCATCAATTGTAGTGAACAGAAAGGTCAATATTAGAAAAAGTTAAAGTTTTGTGGAAATTATTTTTTTCATACTGCTAAATATAGGCAATAAAAGCTGATAACGAGTTATCTAACATGATTAAGGTACTTACAAGCTAAAATATTATCAATGCTACTGCTTACTTCATAATGTGTTGGGTATTAATTCAGTCAAAAAGATAGATGCTGATATAAAGACCTGAGAGAAGGAAGAAAATAAAGAGAAACAGCAGTGATAAAATGTTTAGCTCCCCTCTCCCTCCCCCCAAAAAAACTCCATAAAAACAGAACACCTGTTTTTTGGAAAGGTGTGCAGTATCCCCTCAGAAGTCCCTCTCTTTTTAACACTTTAAAGGCGTAGTTATGCACCACTGAGGCTGTCCGTGATTTCTGTGGATTATTTCTGGTACTTTCAGCTTCAGCACACCGTGAGGTGTGCTGCTCCCAGCACATCTTACCTGCTGCTCCGAGCACATCTGCTGCAGGGCGCTCTCAGATTTCCCCAGCTGAAGGACCACAGGCTGGAGCTGTACAAACTGTTTTCCAGAGTCACAAGCAGGTTTGGATGTAGCTGGTTGTATATGCTTGTTTCGTGAAAAAAGAAAACTGTAGGCATTGAATTAACAGATCCTGATGATGAATTCTTAAGAATACCCACTCTCATAAAGCTGGCAGCATTGAGCTTACAAGAAGAAAGAATCAGCGAAAATATAATTCTTGTTTTTTACTGGCATGAAGAATAAGCAGGAAGTAAAGCAAGTGTGAATAGATGCATGTTTCATAGCTACAATTGGCACTGGCAGCGTGGGGAGAGTGCACGGTGCCACTTAGCATGGCATAATGTGTCATGTTGTAGACCATGAATGAGGGGAGCTGTGTTCTTTGGCTGGTCTGTAACCTTCCTCCGCTGCCCTCACCTTTTCCTCTTCATGTGGCAGCGCCTGGATGCTGGAAGAGGGGAGAGCAACTTAAACGAGGGGGAGCCCTGGCTTGACAGAAGTGCAGGTTTGGAGAAAAGACAGCATCTCTGTAGGGAATGCAGCAGTGACACCTTGAGTCATTAAAGAATGAGGCTTGTTTCTCATTGCTGTGTTAAAAACTGAGGTGTTGCTACACTCCTGGAAAATGTAAACCCAGCTTTATTCTTGTTGACAACACTGGCACTGCCTTTGTTGTCAAATTAGTTAATGTAGCAGATAGCTAAACCAAATTTTCACAAGTCTCCACCATTTTTAATATTTTATTAATAGCTATTTTCAGTCTCTTTTCTGCAATAATGTTCATCTTTCAAACTCTGCAAATGAGAAACAAATGCATCAGTGAGAAGAAATCACCCTAACCAGCTTTTAGCTTCTTACTACCTCTAAAAAGGGGTATCACCTGCAATAAATATTTTTTTTTTCTCACTCATCATCCAGAAGTTTTTTGTAATTGTTTCGTGTCATGCACTTCAATTACTAAGTGTTAATGCTTGACTGTTGACTTTACAAATGATTATATTCAGTATTTTCTGGCTCCTTACATCCCCATTACCAGGATAGAAGCTAAGAAATAGAAAATGCTCATTTTCTTCTGCCCAGGTAATATGTTTTTAATGTTGATTCAAGTTAAATTACAAGATTTACCTTTAAATAATACCCCTTATGTGAAAGGACTGAAGAAGCATTTGCTGAACATTAGGAGACAAGATATTTGCGTGATGTAAACTGGTGAGAACAATTTACACGAACCACCAGCTGATCGGCCAGCACAGAAAACTTTCATGCTGAGTGCTTAAAAAGGAAAATAAATGCACCCTTAATTGAGGAACACAGGTAGAATGGAAAGAAAATGCTTCATTTAGAATGGAAATCTCACTCTCAGAGTATGGGCGACATTTTAAATTATAACTCTTCTTTTCATACTTTCAATATAAATATTCATTAACTATTATTAATAATTATTAGCGTAGTTAATTTCCACCTTATTATCATCATCTGTAAACATTACGGTTTTTACCTAGAGCATGGCAGCACCCTTGGGAAAAGCTTATCCTCTAGAATCTTAGCTTCTCTTTTTAAAAATATATTACTTGAGAGATTTGTATCAGTTATGTCTGAAGCTCTTAAACAGAGTTGAAAATCTCAATTTCTATTGATCTATTGCCAGCAGGTACCAAGAATGCTATAAAAAGATTTAGTTATCACTCTTGTGTCATATAAGAATACAGGATGGGAAGAAGTTTCAGGTAGGAGTCTGGAAAGAAATTAGAGTGAGAGTGTCCTTGCTCCAGGCTTACATTTTTATGTATGCCTAGTGGACATATAAATCTAAGAATGATTCATGCCAGTGTGCTTATGCCTAAAAAGTATGAATGATCTTTTACAAATATAAAACCAGTATTTGGATTATTCTTGATTAACAACATTGCTTGCTCACGTTTGTCTTACTAAGTATTATCCTTCTTGATAGGTTAGGATGTCAGTGTTTCTACTCCGCTATTGTCTGTGTGAAAAAGTAAATTATTCTAGTCAATTGCTAGTGGGGAAAATGTGCACAGTGAAAATAAAAAATCATATTTTTATTTTTCTTAATTGAATCATAGACTTCTAACCGAGACTACTGATAGGTTATGAAGTGAATATGTTTGTATTTTTAAATCTACTTATGTGATACATACATAGAGAGGATGCATTTGTTGAGGATGTTCCCCTAGGCTGTTAACTGAAATTACAAGATCTATTAAATATCCCTGAACTTTAACACTGTGTCTCCTCACAAAATGTCTGTCAATCTTTGAGTCTGTCAGTAGCACCTTTCAGTAGAACATGTGGTATTTGTTTACTGATTACATCTGGTCTTTGACTTAATGGTTTCAAATTTTTGTGTTTAGTCAGTAATGGTAAACCAGTAAATGCCTAACATTACATAAATTCAACATTTACTCTTTATTTGGTTACTTAAAATGATGAGTAGTGTACAAATGGGAAAAGGAGATAAAACTCATGTATTTGACACCTTACTATAAAAAAGGAGAGAAAAAGACAGTAATTAAAATTGTTATTAGTAATAGTCTTAAGTGCCCATGTGCTATGCTGGTTGGACAGTGGTCATACTGCCATGTAAATACATGCCATAAATTACTAAGATATATATAGGTATTAGAACAATTGCAGGTAGATTATGAAAAATCAAGACTTCCTCAAATAAAAACATAAACACAAGGTGATGGAGCAGCTCATCCTGGCTATTGTCTCTGAGCATGTGGAGGACAAGAAGGTGCTCAGGAGTAGTCAACATGGATTCACCAAGGGGAAGTCATGCTTGACTAACCTGATAGCCTTCTATGATGGAATTACTGACTGGATAGATGAGGAGAGAGCAGTGGATGTCATCTACCTGGACTTCAGTAAGGCTTTTGACACAGTCCCTCACGGCATCCTCTTGGGCAAGCTCCAGAAATGTGAGTTAGATGAGTGGATTGTGAGGTGGATTAGCAGCTGGCTGCATGGCAGAGCCCAGAGGATGGTGATGAGCAGTGCAGAGTCTAGTTGGAGGCCTGCAGATAGCAGTGTCCCCCAGGGGTCAGTCTTCGGCCCAGTCCTGTTCAATTTATTCATCAATGGCCTGGATGAAGGCCCAGAGGGCTCCCTCAGCAAGTTTGCTGATGATACCAAACTGGGAGGAGGAGCTGACAGCCCAGAGGACTGCGCTGCCATCCAAAGGGACCTGGACAGACTGGACAACCGGGCAGTGAGAAACCTCATAAAATTTAACAAGGGCAAATACAAGGTCCTGCACTTGGGGAAAAATAACCCCAGTCACCAGTACAGGCTGGGGACCGACCTGCTGGAGAGCAGCTCTGCAGAGAAGGACCTGGGCGTCATGGTGGATGACAAGTTGACCATGAGGCAGCAGTGCCCTCGTGACCAAGAAGGCCAAGGGGATCCTGGGGTGCATTAGGA
>VZSV01000104.1:77221-92288 GCA_013398735.1 Nothocercus julius
CCTCTTTTCAGTGGTGGCCACTGATAGGACTAGAGGAAATGGCCACCAACTGAAGCACCAAAAGTTCCACAGGAACTTAAGGAAAAATTTCTTGACAGTGAGGGTGACAGAGCACTGGAACAGGTTGCCAAGAGAGGTTGTGGAGTCTCGTCTCCTTCTCTGGAGATCTTCCAAACCCGCTTGGATGCAATCCTGTGCCACATGCTCTAGGTGACCCTGTGTGTGCAACCACCTTAATGATTCTATGATTCTATGATTTCCATATTACAAATGAATTACTAATTCTGCTTAAGTAAATTATTTCCATTTGTGTTTTCTTTGTTACCTTAAAGTTCAGTGTGTTATTTTTTTCTGCTTTCTTGCCTACCAGTCTAATGGGATCAGATCTGTAACTGATAACAACTGCATAATTCTTGAGAAATGAAGCAAATGCATTATACTACAGGTTTTAAAATGTCAGCAGTCTCAGAGTGCGGAAAGATTAACAAAAGATAGATTCAGCATGATAAATTCATATGTTCTTTTGGCACTTAAGATGGCAATGAGAAAAAAGATTGTAAAATATTTATGATTTCTTTTATAAGGAGATCATTTTGAAAATGAAAAAAAAAAAGTAAGTCATCCTAGAGATAGGTTTTATAATGAGCTTTCACCTTTTCAGAAGCATAGTTTTATTTTTTGTCTCTTGCTCTGTCAGTAGATACAACTTGAGATATTGAATATTTTAATGAAGGACTTGGATAATACTGATTGCTTTGAAAGGAATACTAACTTCCTCCTACCCTTCTTTCTGTGCAGTGCATCAATATCAATATATGAAAGAGTTCTTCTGAGTGTGTGGCTAAGGAGATGTAATAGCTTTTCTGTCCTTGCTGGGTGAATATTCTTATTGTGTTGTATGAACCTCATGTGGCTCATTGTATGAACCACAAAGCGTCTTTGAGACTAGAAAGACATAGAAATCAGTGCTTAATCCTTCTTATTTAAAGAAACAAATACTCCAGTATAAATCAAATATTTTAAAAACAATTATTTTAAAGACATTCTTAAATAGTCTTCTGTCTTCATGAGTTCAAAGGGAGAATTAGCTCATCTTGAAGTGAAAGCAATATCATCCTTACTGTATGATAAATCAAACTCAAATTGCTTATGTTTTCTAAAATTTGTCAAGTTTAGAACATCTCTTCTTCTTTTAGAAGTTTGTAGAGTCTATTTGTCTCCCTGAGTAACTTCTGCTCAGTGATCCTGTGTCACTTATTCGCTGTTTTGTATGCTTCCTATCTATTAAAATATTATTTCTGCCAAGATACACAACACTGCTAATAAAACGAAAGTTCCATAGCAATTCTTCATGAAGGAAAGAACAAGGAGACAAAGTGCAAGGAGGACAATGTCCTTCCAGATTCCCTATTTTCATCTATTTTTCTGGGGAGAAAGTAGCACATCCCTTTGAAGGATTTAGTTCCTGCTGTGTTTAGAAAGTAGGACCTAGCATTGAAATACCATGAAATTCAAGACATGATACTTAAACACTGTTATTCTAAAGCATTTTCCAGCAGTACTTCTGAAAAAAACTTGAGATCATATTGTACTCCTGTAGACTTTGTTGTCACTTTGTATCAGCACTTGTCATGATCCTTTCATAATGTGAAGCTTGTCACCTCCTTTTCCTCCTTTGAGCTTAAATAAATAAGCTCATATTAATGAGCTTATAATCTTATAATATTAAATAATAATAAAATCCATATTTAAAACTATTTTGTTTTAGGTGGAAGTAAAAGCAACACACATAAAATACTGTGAATGAAAATCATAACAATATTTTGTGGATACCTAGATTTTATATAAAGCACAGGACTATAAATGTCTTTCACAGCTAGCCCAAGATAGGATCAAATTTATCAGTCATTCCTGATATTTGTCTAACTTACTGCTTGCAGTGAAGATTATTTCTTCATGCGAAGTCGTTTTACAAACTAAGGTTTTTTGAAGAGAAGAGCAAAAGGACTGCTCCAACCAAGCTTGCCATCTTTCTATTTAAGCAAGTGTATAGATGTGAAATACATGAAATGCATGTGCAAAATTTTGTTTCAATATCAACATCATATGAGAGTGACAACATTAATTGGAGAAATCAGAGAAACACCAACAGTTTTGGTTACTTCTACACAATGTTATCGATTTGTTATCATTTTTAAGAGAGTAAAATTAGAGCACAAGAGAAGTGAATGAAAGTTAATTGTCTGTTTTTGTATTTTGCCATGAATATCCCTTCTGTTTTTTTTTTTTTTCTTCTCGAAAGGCAATCTTTGCTTCATATCTGCTCATTTTTTACTCCTGTTGTAAAATATTCCTCTACGCAAATTAATTGCAAGAACTCTCAAAGTAACTGACCAACAGTATACACACAAGCATCGCAGAGGAAGTTGCAAACATGTAGTTTGCAGTGTCTCTTTTCCTATGACACTGAAATATCAAAAAGAGTAAAACTAGAGGATCCTTAGCATCCTTATCATCTTTTTTTTTTATTCTAATTTATAAGAGAAATGGCAGAAAAAAAATGTGTATGGGCAAATCTACTGGGCCTTTGATGTGAATTAGATTTCTTGACAACTGAATTTTATCCAACTGCTGATTCATGATTATATTCTGACCAAGATATAAGATGCTCACTGTTATTTCGCTTATGCCTTATAGAGCAGTAAATTACACCAGGTCTTTTCCAGCCAGCTTTGTGTTCAGTGCTAGGTCACTTGTCCTAGCTCTTGTATTCAGCAGTTGGTGGATGGATCAAAGACTTCAGCCCTTTCTACCTTTAAAGGAACAAAGATTTTACAGTGACAGAAATACTTTGTACTGTTTTATGCAAAAGCTGATCATAGGTCACAATCAGGCCTTTAATGAGGAGACCGTAAAACAAATGTATTAAATCACCATTAGCCGCAAGGCTTAAATCACTTAAGTGTACTGATGAATACAATGAATGTTTAAATACAATTTAAACAATGTCATATTCTCATCTAATTTAATTGTAAACACTATGTTTCACTAATGTCTAACTGAGATCGTCATAGTTTATAAGTGAATTCTTCAGTTTAATTTTCATATAGAAATTATACTTATCTAGGTTCATTACAGAGTCAAATTAAATATATACATTTCTTTTGTATACAAAGTGTGTATCATAAGATAAGCTATCATCTAAATCATCTCTAGTATCCTAGGGCTTGAGGCGGTCTTGGCAGGCTTTCAGCAAGAATTTAACCTTGAGTATTGTTTGAAAATGTCCGTATTTTATTTAGCAATATAGCTTCAGAACAGGTACCAGAGCTAAACTGTAAGGCTCAGGAAAAATATGTATTGCTGACATAGACATGACATACTCTCTCAGTAGAGATTATTAGAAACTATAAAGAACATAACATACAGAAGTTACCCTGGATTGGACAAAGGGTCCATAGAGCAAAGTGCACGTTCTAAAAATGCCTAGAACAAAAGTGCAGTAATAGGCAGCAGTACAGTTAACAATGCAGCTTGAGTGTAACCATAGCCATCAGAGGAAGGGCTGCCATCCTTTGGTAGTCATCTCTAACTTCAGTTTGTAGTAATAGTCTGTTCTAGGACTAGGCTGCCTCTGCAGTGTTGGGTATTTGAAACAAACATTAAGTTAGAAAACAAAGTCTCTGCTTTGATCTTCTGTTTTGAAACTGCTTCTTTTTGAAAGGTTAGTGCTTACAATGAAATTAAAAAAAAAAAAACTTCAAAATTTGAGTTTCCCCCCCTATCAAAAATGAAATTTCCTTTTGCTTTTCTTGAAACAAAGTCAAGGTGGCAAAGTTAAGATGACAGAAAGGCCATCTTTGACCTATAGCATTGGATTCAAGAGCAATACTTTAGATAATTCAGTTAGTTTTATGAGTAAGGACAAATAATTCTTTTATGGTAGTATTACTGTGAGCTAGAAAGGTTTTGCTGTATTTTGCGACTACAGATCTGAGTTCCAATGAGAGTAAATGGTTTCACTTCAACTAGGGAGTCATGGTCAACTAGTGAGTCAATCAGTCATGGTAAAATTTCTGGCACTGGAGATTTCTATAAACAGATAAACAGGTATCTTTTCAGATACCTATGGCTGCTCTTGCCATGGGATAGTGACACTTCACAAGTTCTTTTGTTTGTTTTTAAACTTTGTGGAAGTGAAAATACGAGCTTAGTTGTCTGTTTGTGGAAAATATATCTTTTTTTCTGGGAATGCTTGTCTGTCTTGCTTTAACTATGGCCTTTCCTTTGATTTTGCTTAGTGCTACAAAATAAACAAAACTTTAACAAAATACTCTCAAGGATGTTGTTAAGGATAAACAAAATTAGACATTTTATACATTTCTCCTTAAGAGAATACACAGTTTGCCTGTAGTTGTTTATTTATTTCTGTTATTCCTAACTTAGGCAAAATCAAGCTACTGTTTGTTTTAATATTTTATTCAGGTTGAGTAATAGCGTCTTTAGTCAGGATTTTTCTATATCACATGTAAAACTTAGAAAAAAATCTTTCTCACATTTTTCCAAGAAATTAATTTCTGCTAACCTCTGTTGTTCTTACCTCATCAATGAGCAATTTCATCTGAAAAAAAAAATGCTGAGAGAATCTTATTAGCACTTTGTAACAGGATGGAAAGGAGGATGTCAAGGTACATTTCAATTTTAAACATAGGAGGAGCTGTAGTTGCAGAACATATTCTATTTCTTCCAGTATATGATAAAACAGCCACTGTAAATTAACTCAAGCAAGAAACTTGACTTATAAAATAAAGTATATGCCAGCAGTTTCACAATTATAGACTGAATATTTTAATAAACCTTTTAAATTATTTTTATGGAGGAAATTTCCAAGCATAATATACCATTACTATATATTAATATTTTGGCCCGCATTTTGCCATGACTAATGAAAATGTTTCTCTGTTCATTTTTTAGTTCAAATAGCCCATCTTCTTTCAAAGCTTGTTGAATTATTGTTCTTGCATTTTGGAATAAAACCTTCCTCAGATCAAACATTAGGTCTACATCCCATTAACCCAAGAAGAAAACTGGAACTGTCTTCCTTTGGACAAGCAGTATTTCCTCTACATTTGTTATCTGTATATCTATATATTTCAAAAAAATATGTTTATTTCCAATATTCCATGTATTTCAGAGGCAAAATTCAGCACTGGCCTTCTGAGAACCAAGGAAGATTAATGTTTTTTTTCCCATTTGGTGCAAATAGTCAAACTGGTCCACAAGTTTTGACATATTAATCTATTACATTTTTTTTTTCTTTTTAATTTATTTACTCTATTCTAATTAAGGTAGGAAAAAAAAGCATCAGATTTGCTGTTGTTGTTAGAAACATGACTCAATGCTGCACCAGCCAAATGTCAGAAAGAGATTTTCAAGAGAAAATTTTGTGGCTCTCAACTTCCTTTGACATTTCTTGTACGACAAATCTGAGGAACGGAGGATGCTTTGTCTCTCATGAGAGCTCTAAGGAGTTTTGTTCTGAGCTTTGGGATTCAAGTGTTTGTAAAGTCTGCAGCTGTTTTGGTGATTCATTGCTTAAATGTTGATCTTTGTTGTAGTCAGGCCTTCATGTAGTAAGATCTTTGAATTTTAGACCCAAGGTTTCAAGCTGGCATCTGAACCCAACTGAGTGCAGGTAGGTGTGAAGCACAATTTGGTGAGTTCACAGTTTTCTGAAGCCTGTGCCAGGGAGAAGGCAGGCAGACTCACTTATCTGACGTGAGAAATGACGATTCAGGAATCACTATATTTTTCTAAGGAGTGAGAAAGCTTTTTTTCCTCCTATTGAAATAGAAAAAAATACATTTGTAAATACTGCAGCTACTTACTCATCAAGCTTGAGGGAGGAAAATATTTTAGACACCTTAACTGTCTTAAGATTTCTGATAGATACCTACTTTTAGCTGGGACTCTGATGTTTCTAGTTTTGACGAATGGTTTCTCTTAGTTTTGACAAATGGAGCATCTATTACTGTGATTGATTAAGAATATTAAGATCTCCTTTCAGACCAACCAATGGCCTCATTCAAGAACTTATTCCTTTTAGTGGTTGTGATGTCTCTATTTCAGTATTGATTCTACTGAAAACTTATATACAGCTGGGCATCATTATCAGCATACCACATCCTTGACAACTGACATAATGAGGACTTAATGTCTTTTCCAATTATTATTTCTAACCAGTAGAAAAGTAACATTTTTCAATAACATTACTCTTTACTTAAACAGAGATTCACTTGTATCAAGAGCTATTGAATTTATTGAAAGGGCATTAGCCTTAAATACACTTACTTAGAAGGTATGGGTGCACAACAATTGACTAGTAGCTGTACCTTCATATTGAATAAATCCCTCCTAGACCAGCAGTTTCTTTTGTAATGCGGGTTTATTGTCTGAGCAGAGGGTGTCAATCTGAATCCAACTCACTGTCACCCTTTAAATGGACAGACATTTATGTTTTCTTAAAAAACATTTAAAACAGGTAAAAGGAATTATTGACAGATTAAAGTCAATCTGTCACAAAAGGAATGATTCTTAACATCTTAGAGATCTTTGTTTAAATACCAAATCAATTTTCATGGCTTGGATAGTGGAGCATGAAAACAGACAGCAATTTTTTTTTTCTAGTTTCCACGTTATGTCCATAGTTATAAATACTGTACTGAAAAACAAACAAACAAGCCAAAAACAGTTCATATATCTCTGGCTGATTTTGTCATTTTGGCTACAGTGGTAGTGAGCAGTTAGTCAGCAAACACAGCCCTGTCAGCTCTCATAAAAGATAGGAGAGAATCATAGTGAAGTTGTTATACTCATGATAAGAGAGGGCTTTCTCATGATAACACTGGGCTTTATTTATGTAGCTGACTTACAAAGGCCTAAAATCATTGCTGATTTTTCTAGGTCATTCTGGTTTTGAATCATTCAGACAAAATTCTTGTGAGAACTAGTAGTACACATTTCCTAAAGAAAGAAAAATTTTTTGCATGTTACGTATTAAACTGGTTAATTCCCAAGCAATCTCTGGGGAGATTATACCACATTGAAACTTTGAGAGTGTCTGAGGATGATCACCCTTCTATATTGTCACTGTTTTTTGTCAGCATGTTTGTTGGTGTTCGCTGTCCACGTTACAGTGAGCAGCTCTGAAATGGTCCTCTGTGTTCCCCTATACAGGTTATTTGAACCTAGTTAGGAAAGTTTCTCAGTTTCCCACATTCAACACCTGGATCTTGTAAAATACTACAGCAGACTATGTGAGTGGAATTACAGACACAGAGCAATGCAATAGCTGTTTTATTTGCTACCTGGCAGGTGGGGTGACAATATGTCATTTCAGCATACCTAGAATGGAAATAGTGGTAAGGATTAAAGAATACTGATGGAAACTGAAACATTTGGTTGGAATGCTCTTACCTTCTGGAAGTTTTGAGTAAAAGAGCAATAGGAAGCCAATGATCCTCTTTAAGACTGTGTGTCAGATCCGTTGCTTTGGATGTGTCAAAAGGATGTGAGCAGATCAAGGAGTGTAGCTAGAGCTTATCTCTCATTACGTTTTTTGTTATTGTTGTTATTATTGTTAACTGTCATATCTAGAAGAAAGTAGACTACATTTTCAGATCTGAAAATCTTCCTTCAATTTTAAAATGATCACCTTAAATAAAAATGAATGTCACTGAATGCTGTTATGTGTACAGTGTTTTCACCTTCCTTCAGCTCCTTCTGTACATATAGCTGAGCTGAGGTATTGTCGTCTTGTTCATATCTACCTTGTTCATATCTTGTTCATATCTACCACTGTTCTATAGCATGGCTACATGAATGGTACTTTGGACACCTCAAGGGCATCTTGCAAGTTGGGTAACATGGCATCTGACATGTGCGTATTTGTAATGGGTGGCAGAAAAAAAGTGCTCTAGGATTGAATGCATACTTAACTGTCTATGCAGGTAAGCCCCAGTTTCTTATACAAGTTTCCCAGGCTGGTAACTTCTGAAATTAATCTTTTCTCTTTTCGGTGCAGTTCTGTAGAATCTGAATTTAGAAATACACTGTAGGTCTGATATAGAATTACACTTAAACACAGTCATATTTCTGTCTCTCAACATGTACACTCATGCAAATCAGACGTACCAAGTTCATCTAATAATCAGGATTTCTAATAAAGTCTTCCCCCTTTAGTAGACTCATCCTGTGTATGAGTTTATATGAGTTTTTATGCCTGGGGGGAGATCGATCTTAATGCTGGTCAGCAATAAAAATGTAGAAAACTTTAATTTGCAAGAGGCAGAGATCTCTCCAACACAGAGTATGGCTGATTGTGCGATACTTCATGAACATAGATATTAGCTACTTGTTGCTATTAACAACAGATATCTGTTTAGGTTCTAGAATTTTAGTGCTTTAACTGAAATACTTAATATTTTAGGTTAATGAAACTTACCAGAGCTTGAAAAACATCTTTAACTAAGCATATCAGCCACCTATTTCAAAGAGAGTGAAAATTTACCTTCTCTTGATATAAAAGAATTTTCTTCCCTAAGCAAGGCAAGCTTGACAGACTTTGAAGTCCTTGTGTTGAACACGGAGAAATTGCTGGCATGCTTCATAACTTCTTTGCAGGTGTGACAGGCAGGGATCCTGGTGCTAACAAGGCACTTCCTATGTCACTGGAGAGGGCTGCTTGGTTTAGTGACAGGGTTTCAAGACTTTTTCAAGTGTGATGTTTGTGTTAATATCACAGTTTAATTTAGAGAGCATAACAAATGTGAAATCAATAAAGCAAAAGCAACTCAGCAATTATATTGATATGCAACTTAAGACATTCATAAGGTATATTACTCACAGCATTAGGGATTAATTAGATCCTTAATCATTTACAATAACTACTTGGAAAAAACAGTACAGAATGCTTAATTATTTTTTACTTTTAAAGAGTGTAAAATTAATGATTCTGTTAATTTCTGCATCCCTAATACTGTGTAAAGGAATGTTAAAATGTATTAATTCCCTCTTTATATAAGTGCTGAAAGCACTTATATGCATTACATCTTTGTATGTATCTATGTATGTAAGTATGTATGTATGTACATACATCATGCATAAATACATCTTTGTTCACAGTATCAGGCTTGAACAGGTGCAGTAAAAATCCAACAGTATAAACATGGGGAAGCTAACCTCTAAGATTATGAGTGAGGTCTTTCAAAGTATTCAGCATTCATAGAATCATGGAATCATAGAATGCTTAAGGTTGGAAGGAACCTTTAGAGATCATCTAGTCCAACCTCCCTACACACACAGGGTCACCTAGAGCATGTGGCACAGGACTGCGTCCAAGCGGGTTTGGAAGATCTCCAGAGAAGGAGAGTCCACAGCCTCTCTGGGCAGCCTCTTCCAGTGCTCTGTCACCCTCACTGTCAAGACATTTTTTCTTAAGTTTCCTTGGAACTTTTGGTGCTTCAGTTGGTGGCCTTTTCCTGTAGTCCTATCAGCAGCCACCACTGAGAAGAGGCCAGCCCCATCCTCCTCACTGCCTCCTTTGAGGTCCTTATAGAAACTGATCAGGTCTCCTCTCAGCCTTCTCTTCTCCAGGCTGAACAGGCCCAGCTCTCTCAGTCTTTCCTCACAGGGCAGATGTTCCAGGCCCCTGATCATCCTTGTAGCCCTGTGCTGGACTCTCTCCAGCAGCTCCACATGCCTCTTGTACTATGGAGCATTAGGATAATTCACTCTGCCCCAGATAAAATAAATTATAAACAAATCTCACTGTGATTAAGTTGTTGCAGGCTTAGGCCAAATGTTAGTTCTTTGTTATAATTCTTAACCTAATTATCAGGTCCAGAATGTCCTGCTGAACACGGTCCTAGGCAACCTGCTCCCACGGCTTGAGCAGGGGGCTGGACCAGATGGTCTCCAGGGTCCCTGCCAAACCCAGCTGTTTGTGATCCTGCATGATAGCGGGGATAATAGCTGGAATAAGTGACACACAAACACTCCTGTAATTCAACAGCCAGAAATAGCTGAACATACAGAAAGTCATTAAAAAGAAAATACAGCTAACCAAATGTCACTCAGCACTCTTGGTTTGCCTCCAAATGACACAGCTATGATTGATTGAAGTTTTGAGCAGTTCCCTTTAGTCATATTAATTTGCCATTTAAATTTCTTGTCATGCTAGCAGAGGTGGATCTCAATGTCAGTTCAGTAAAGCTGACGAATAAACAGAGCATTAGGGTAGTTGGTTTTTCATCAAGAGAGGCATGATTTGTGGGAAGAAGTCTTCCTTATCTTTTATTATGACATAGCTGAAAAAAATAGATAAGCTTTCAGATAAATGTTTTCAAGCCTGAAAGAAAAGGATACAATTATTTAACACTCTGACTCTTCTAGTATTTTAATTTTCTGGAGATGACAGTGGTATTTGACACTGAAAAGAAATACTATGCAAATCAACGATAGATCAGATTCATTTGGGTCACAAAAGATGCTCCACAGGCAGCTGGAGGAATTTAAAAGCCAGAGCCTCATTAAGGTATCAGGATAGTAGCCCAGAATGCAAATGAATTTAAAAGCAACATAATTTGATGCTATATTAGAAGTAGAAGTGGGGCAGGGAAGAGGTCTTTTTAGTATCCAGCTCCAATTGGATAAAGCTGCAGTAGGAGTTTTTATAGTATCTGGGTCAACATCTTTACAGCAAACTGTCAGCATTGGCATTTTTGAATGAGCATCAAAAGTGAAAGGCTAAACCTCAATCTTTGATATTTTCTCTTCTATATAAACAGTAGTCACCTCCCTTGAGTCTTCTGTATATCTAGCAGAATATCTTACAGAAATCAGTCTTACAGCTTTAGATACAATCCTTTCACTTTTATATTATTTTTCTGTTTTCAATTAGCTATTTCATATCTCCTTATTTATAATACAAATGTTTGATTTATACACTTGTTGAACCATAGCTTCTTGCTGGTCCTGTATTTTTTTTTTTTTTAAGTAGCTCATTAGAAATGAGAGTTGATATCTATGCTCGGAATAGTTAGCAAAATAACTATTTCCAGTAATGTCTCTTTGAGTATATAAAGAAAATGAAGGGAAATAAGGGATACTAATGGAAGGCTTGAACCATAAAACAAAACCCCAAACCCAAAACAGTCCCTCCTTCCTCTACAACTGTATTAAATGCTGGAAAATGGGCAATAAAATACTTAAAAATCACCCATATTTTGACCTTAATTTTAACATTAAGATTAGGCTGATAAAGTTACTAAAAATGGGAAGTGTTTATTTCAGGTAGATACTCTTCTCAAATAGATACCATTTAGATACTATAGATATCAAGTAGATACTCAAATTAAAAAGCTGGATCCTTACCGTGTAGAATATGTGATTTTGTTAGGTCTCAGTACTAATGAAAATGGACACTATTGTTACTATTAACAATTACTGACTGTTAATGAATGTGTGGTAAACAAAGTATCATTACCTTTGGAAGGTATGTTTTAATGAGACTTGGGATAAAGATAGTAGTTACCAGTCATTCTTATAAGTCATTTTACGAAATAAATGCTTTTGTAACTACATGTGTTTAGCTTAAGCTCTAAATAGAAGTTGTTGATTTTTCATATTTAGCTTGCCTTACCATAGCTAATTGTAGGGCAAAAGAAAATAAAAGCCTCTGAAACATCTTGCTCTGTCATATTTTGCAACAAGACATGTCTGAGTATGCATATATTCTTAGTTGCATATTTTCTTTTATTGATCCTAATTTTCCTGAACCTTCATTTTAGTCACCTGTTATTTGCTCAGGCTGATGATGGATAAACCAGAGGGGAAAAACATATATGTTTTAAATATCTTAAGGGTCCATTAAAAACTTCTGGAATCTATATTCTAAATCACTCTGTTTTGAAGATTTCAAGTCTCGGGGTGGCTATTTTGGCATGTCAGTGTACAGGGAGTGTTATATTTTTTTGTTTGCAATGCATGCACCGTAGGACTAATGAGAAGTAAAGATAACAAGTAACATGCCAAAAGGAGCTGTTGTGGTTAATAACTAAATTATTTTCAATACTTTAGGAAATAAAAGGCCATTGTAGTAGAAAGAGGGGGGAAAATAAAAATGTTTAGGGATGTTCTCTATGTATAATATGAGGGACAGCATCTGTAAAATGAGCAGCTTCTCTTCTGTGAAGTTAAAAGAAGTTAACACTGTGTGGCTTAGAATAATGGACGAGCCTGAGACCTTGACAGATCTGAACATTCCTCATCTGCTATCAACCTAGATTTGCATTTTTTTTGTTACTTAGGTAAATTGGAATTACAGTCATACATCTGGAGCTCTTTCATTATGGTAAGTTAAGGTGGATCTCTATTCTTTACTGTTGGCTCTCTGCAAAGAAAGAAGAGTCTTTCGAAATGGTTCCCACGTGTTACATATTAAAAGTATTGTTGTGTGGTTGAAAAGATTTGATTAGGAAAAACAACGGTTGTCTAGTTTCTACTGTTGGGAAGGTCTTTTTCTGTACTCCCTTTCTCAAAATGTTTCTCCCTTACCATACTACTTCCCAAAAATAGAAAAATATGTACATTATTATTTTATCATATCATATAATATTATGTATATATTACATAGTTATTATTATTATATACAGATTATATTGTAGGTTATTTCAATATCTGTTGCAGTACTCATGCAGTACTCATACAAAATGAGAGATATCAAAAAGAAAACTGCTGGAACACTAAGCATACTGAGAATATTGGTACACAGTTAGCAAAGAAATGTATTTGTTCTTTATACAAGGATGATAAATGCAGCAGGCTGTCAGAGATAGCTGATAACCGAAAAAAAATATTAAAAACTTTATTCCACAGTTCATGCAGAGGGGAAATCATTAGGACACATATTTTGAGCTGAATTGTCTGGTGATGATTTTGAGCTGAATTGTCTGGTGATGAACATGTTCTCAGGGCTCTGGTAATTTATGAACTAATATAAAAATAAATGGCCAAAAATACAGAGTACACAAAAGTATAGTATGGAAATGATGAAATGGAAACTAAGATATCTATTAGTAAAGACGTGTAACTAAGTAGGGTAACTATTTTGACACTATGTCCTTGCATATTTAGACTTTTTGGTCTTTTTATTAACATTGTTGCTGCTGCTGCTGGTCATGTTGTTGGGTATTTTGTTTTTTACGACTACTGAAGATAGAGATTATTTTTCCTGCACATTTATATGCTTTACATATTTATATATGTTATAGTTAGTCCAGGATGTGATGCAAATAAGTGATTGGTGTGACACATACACGCACAAATAAAGTGAACTATGCTGTATGGCACACATGAACAGCTGAAAATGAGGAGTATTTTAGGCTCTGATCTCAGGGCTTATTCCCTTTAGGTCTTTAAGCCCTAAAATACTCAAGTCAGCTAAGAATTAAATTGTTTAGAAATTATTCTGCCTAGCAAGGAAAGCGTAACATTAGATGTGCTTAAGTACATTTCTCCAGCCATTGTGCTTGTGCTTGTGCTGTGGTGGGTTAACATGAAAAGGATCAGGCAAGATGAAGGAGAAGTACATCACCTCCATTCTGTTATTATGTACAAGGAGTCCAGGTGTGACCTGGTGCCGAGGGTGACTTGAGAATAAGGAAGGTAGAGCTGGTGCCAAGACAGTCATTCACCAGCTTTGCATTGGGCAGTGCTGTCTGTTGTAAAAGAGAAAACTTACTGTACAGAAGAACAAATCAGTTTAGACAAAGAAATGAGAAACCTACCTGCAAAGGTGCATAGAACTCACCAGTGACTGAAATGGATGGAGACAATGCAAATGACTGGATACTTTCTAGAAGTAGTACTTCAGGCTGTTTAAACTGTTGTTCTTGAGCAGATAAGTTCTCTCTCTTTATTTTTATGAATGCATGTTAGGATGTTACAGCACTCAAAGATACTTACATCTTGCAGTAAAATTGTATTTTAAAAGTGCTTCAGTTTTTAAGAAAGAAAACATTTTCAAGAACGTATTTCATATATAATGAGAGATTTAACCCAATCCAATAGGACGGATTACTGTTAACTAAAAGTAGTTAAAACAGAAGATGAATCCCATTTCTCAGCAGTGAATGGGTAGCAAAGGACCTTGCAAGACAAAAACACACACTGGAGCACATATATAGCATAAAACATCTTCCTCTTTTAAACTGAAATATTTATCACGGTGAGTAGTAGCAATGGAAACATAGCAGCATTCATCAATGTCAAAATAATGACATATCTTGCTGCTTTTTAATGTGATCATTATTTTGGAAAAGGTATTATTGAAAACAAATACTTTTAATCTCATCACACCACAAAAGATTTGCTTGGTTTTGTCCAATATCAGAATGTTTTCCGCAAACTTTTGCTGGGAGGCAGACCATTATGCAGAAATTACAGGACATCTTACAATAAACAGGAGGGCTTTGAAAGTCAGACTTTTGTATGCCTTTTTCTTAATGAGACACAGTATGAAAAATAAACTACTGGATAATACAAAAACAGAGTTGCATAGAAGCTGCATCCCCAATGCATAAATTCACCCGCAGCCAGCTCTTCTGACAGTATTTACAAAAAAAAACCCCTTATTTTTCACTGAGCATTTTGTATGAATCCTTTGTTGGCATATAATAATCATTGTTCCTAGATATAACTCATTAGGTTTCTCTAATGAAATGCAAGCTGTTGTTGTGTAGTGGACATGTGAATTTACCTATGAAAAATGTTACCCTTCTGTGTCCCCCATGTCCTTGTATTAGCTGGAAGTTAATCATTCTCGCTGATGCTAATGAAAAATACAGTAATTGCAAGCACACTTTCACCATTATCATGAGCTCTTTTTTGAAACTCCGATGTGGAAATCAGTAAAGCTATTAAGGAATTTGATAAAAATTTGGTAAAAGTTAGACCACAGTAAAACTAGCCGTTCCTCAGTTCCACATTATTTTGGGTTATGAAAAGT
>VZSV01000104.1:96614-112546 GCA_013398735.1 Nothocercus julius
ATTTGCTGAAATCCAATAAGAGTTTTCAGCCACCTGTGCAGCAGATTACTTGCAAACTGAAAGGAGAGATAGAGGAAAATACTTTTGTTCTCCACTTGTCTATCAAAATCTAAATCTGTAATTCAAGGTCAAGAGCTTGAAGAATTTAGTTACTGATGGGTGGAATATGTAGATACGAAGGTTTGGCTTGATCTTAAACTGGCTTTTTGGACAAGAGTCTTCTTGTCCTCTACATATGTCAAATAGTTATATTTGTTATATTTATTTATTTGGAATTCATGACATGAAGTTTCCAGTCTGCCTTTTGCTCCACATGAGACAGAATTGAAAATATCTTAGCTTTTTTTTTATTTTAAAATTTAATTTTAATTATAAAATATAAATTTTAACAGTAACATTTATTTATTTTGGCAAAAAGCTATTCTTATAGCAAAAAGGAACCTATAATTCTCTAGACAGGATGTGTAGAAAACTCACCTCTGAACAACCATAATTGTTAAAAGAAGAAATAAGCAGTTATCCAAATTCAGGAAGGTTGAAAGATGATGAAAACACTCCTCATACTTAACTGTCATTGTTAGATCATATTTAGCAATTCAAGAGATCAGGTTGCTTTAGTTTGCCTTGTAGAGATGAACCTTTCAGAAGTGAAAGACATGTTACACTGAATGATTAAAAGGACTGTCTAAAAGCAAGCTTAATGGAAAATAAAATGTCTAGAGAACATTATATTACAGAACAGTGTTTTAAGATTAATGCAAGAGAACTTATCTTACCTTTTTCATATATCAGTAGTCTCACTTCAGGGCCTCTGTGCTGTTTTAGAGTGTCACCAGCAGTAATGCTGACTGGATTTACAACTGAAAGATGTGCAAGAAGCTTAACCATTGGCATGCTAAAATACTGGTTAAAATACTCAATATGTATTTAATGGATAGCAGATACTATGCCTTTACAATAAAAGTGTGACTTGCTGATACATGGTTTCAAAGTAAGTCTTAGAAGGAAAATTATTTTATTTTATAGTGATGATAACAGTAAAGATGAACAAACATCATTTATATTGCTTTTTCATGCAAGAGCAATATGAAAAGGTTATGTAAGAAATATTGTTGTTAGGAGGGAAAAAAAAAAGGCTATGTTTGTCATAAAATAAGAGCAGAATTTAAGCAGAACTAAAAAAGTGATTCAGGAGGAGTCAGATGAAGTTCAAGGACAGTGAATCAGGTAGAATAAGATGCTGTGTCCAAAGTGGACACAGCCTAGCCTCTAGGGCATCCTAACTAGGTCAATCACTATCCTTAGGTGTGTATTTCCTTTTAATGGTAACAATACTTACAGAATTAGCCTTTCAGGACACCAGTGTTCAGCTCAGCATTGCCTGATTCTGAAGCAGTTGCACCCGTGCAACTATTTGTTTCTGTGGTGATCTTATACGTTCTAAAGACACTCTCACTTATGGTATCAATTATGGGCAACTTCAATAGATTATTACACAACTCTTTATCATTTATATTTACAACCCTGAGGCCTCCATATTCGTCCTCCAGGGGGTATGTGCTATAACAGTGTTTTCTTGCTCAGCTATATCCTTATTCTAATATCATCAGTACTTCATGCTACATTAACAATGGTTTCTTAAAAGCGTATATACATACACACCCTATATATGTGTGTGTAAATATATATATATATAAACAAAATCGGAAATATTTGTTATTAATGTGTAGGTACGTTATCATTAATGATAGTCTTCAAAACTGCTTACATAACTTTGTTCAGTTTTCTGCAGGGTGCAACAAACAAGAGCCAAAACAGCCAATGTTCAGAAAAGAAAAAGTGGCCTGTTGGATAGAACATGCAACTGAGAAACTACAAGTTTAAATCCCAGCTTTACCACAGCTTTGTTCAAAACTCCCAAATTTCTGCCTGAACTTTTCTTTGCTTAAAAATGAGCACTCTGGTAAATGCAGTAGATTTCTCAAAGCTCAAAATGAGATTTAATGTTTACCCTGGATTATATTCATAGAATCACACAAGGGCTGCAAAAGTTAACTTTTATTGCTCAGTGGAATCTATAACTGCTAACAAATCTATTTGGTGCCAAAGCTCCTATACAGACTGCAGGGACCTTAAGAATAGCATGCAAAAATATCCAGGTACAGAAAAGAGCTTATTAAGCTAGCCAGTGGAATATGCAATTTTTATAAAGTCAATGAAACAGGAATTTTCTATCTTTACTTGCATGTCACTGCTTACCATTTGACTTCAAATGGGAGAAGAGAAAGATGCTTGCTGAATGCTTTAAAAATACCACTGTGCTTATGCAAGAATTTGCACATATTCTAGCAAACAGTTAACATCTACCTATATATCTGCTTAACTTCACACTAGAAGGAGAAACAGAGGGGAATAAAAGTTTTTTTTTTTTTTTTTTCTTCTGTATTCAGGTGGTAATTCAAACTTCTACTTAATGTTAGCAATAGATGGAATAAAGCAATACCAAGGTTGAGTCTCATCATTAGACAACTTGTCTTCTACATCTGTAAAATAATTTTTTATAAAGTGAACTCTCACTTTAGTTAGATATCTAAACTTCAGAAAATTGAAATTAAATTAAGAAATTAAGAATTGTTAAGACACATTCCTGAGATCTTAATGTTGGTTTGAGTCGAAAGAGCCAGGACAGTATACACATTCCACCTAATTCTGTTTAGTAGAAAGGCAATGGAGCATCACCACTACTTCCTCCCACTGTGCAAAGCTATAAGCGGTAGGAGCTAAGAGAGAAGGCCTAGTGGCCCATGAAATTGAAACAAGGATGGTGACTCCAAAAACCTCACGCAAAAGGTAGACAACTAATTTCTCCAAGTTGTAAAGTCAAATAGTTTAAGGAATTTTACTGGCAAAAATATAAGCAGATACTGATTTGGTGTTTTGAAGATGCAAATTTGGGTAGTGGTATCCAACTAATCCTTTAGGACCCTAAAGATTACACTCTTGTCATTTTATTCAAGTCCGTACTTCAAAATCTGAATTAAGTGGTTAGAATTACTGTAATACAGATTTCTATTTGGACTACTGAGAATCACACATAGATCTCAGCAAAAATTATCCCCATGGATAATTTCAGCTTAGGAAAACAGAAAAGTGAAAAAAACAGCCCACTTCACTGAGTTATGTTTAAAGTGTATTTATTAAAATAACAGCTATTGATTAAGATTAAGCAGCTACTTATCTGAGGAACTGGAAGCAATTCTTATATTCCACAAATCATAAATGGTGAGAGGAAACAAATACTATGGATAAGCATAACTTATCTGTAAGTGTAACTCTACTAACTCTAACAGAAAATGGGAGATATAAGATATTTAGAAAGCAATGCTAAAATCTGATACTTACCTTTCCTCAAAGGATCCCCCATTGATCTTTATTAAACATGGAAAATGAATTGTTTGGGAAATATTTAGCAGGTTTGCCAGCCTTTGAGACCTGAACAACTGCCAAAGTAGTTAAAAACATTTTTAGTCTCATTAAAGTACGGACAATTTTCTTAATGTAATGGCGTTCCTGAATAAAAATCTGTTTTAACTTCTGAAAAAATTGTCACAATTCATGGTAACGCCATACTTCAAATACTGTCCTCCGTCACCATTCATAATCACTTAGAGAACTATCTGATACTGATAGATTTGCACAGATAAAAATAATTTGAGAGATCAAGACATAGAATTTCTCTGTGGCTGGAGTCACTGCATAATCACCCACTGACCCAGAAATGCCATAATAATTCTGAAAGTCATCTGTAAAACACAGATACTAACTACATTGAGAAGGTAGTCTATAAGATTCCTGTTTAATACCAAGGTTAAGAGAAAAATAGATAGTAGCTATTATTTCAGGATAATTGAACCTAATAGAATTCTTTTGCAACAGTCAACTGTGGACTGCCTAAACGAGTTCCCATTGATTCCATGTCCTCATAAGGCCTATGCAGTAACAACTAGGATCAGCGGCAATTATGCCTGCACAATTATGTCAGTTCCTTCATCGTTTTTTTTCCACGTAGTCTTAATTAATGAAAGGTGTGTGTGTTTATGTATTTATATATATAATGTATGTATATGCACATTTTTATATGTGTGTGTGTGTTCATATGCATATGTAAAATACACACACATACACAATTATCATTCTAACAGACCTTGCTGATGTACTACAACAGGTCAGACCTCTGAAGCTGACATTCCTGCTGATTTTGTCATTTGACTATAAAGCTGCACCCCGCATTCAATATCTTAGGAGTCGTAGTCTCAGGAAATGACGGAAACAAAGTCTTCAGCATATAAAAAGAAAAAAGTATTTTTCTTAGAGGGACACCCATCCTTCTCCTAATACAACGCATAGAATATTAATGATTCCAAAATATTTTTACTAAATAGATACTACTTACTATATACATGAGACCTCTATATATATGTATAGTAAAAGTATACTTTGGAGACTCATTCAGATTTTAAGTCAATAAGAATCTGAGCCTTAACTGGGATATATATGCATGCTACAATGAATGTAGGAAGTCCTTTATGCCCAGATACTTAAAATTATTTAGCTTCCACAACTACATTTTTGTTTTATGAGAACTAATGCACTAAATACTGAAATTGCTGAACCAGTAAGCACAAGTCCTTACTGGTTATGTCAGCCAACATAGTATCTACTAGGCTTACCAAAGAAGAAATCAAGGCAGAAGACTATTTGAAGTATCCGGGTGGTGAGAAATCTTATGAAATTCAACAAAGACATGTGCAAGGTCCTGCATTTGGGGAGAAATTACCCCAGTCACCAGTACAGGCTGGGGACCGACCTTCTGGAGAGCAGCACTGCAGAGAGGGACCTGGGCATCATGGTGGATGACAAGTTGCCCATGAGGCAGCAGTGCCCTCGTGGCCAAGAAGGCCAAGGGGATCCTGGGGTGCATTAGGAAGAGCGTCTGCAGCAGGTCGAGGGAGGGGATCCTGCCCCTCTACTCAGCCCTGGTGAGGCCACACCTGGAGTACTGTGTCCAGTTCTGGGCTCCCCAGTTCAAGAGGGATGTGGAGCTGCTGGAGAGAGTCCAGCGCAGGACTACAAGGATGATTAGGGACCTGGAACATCTGCCCTGTGAGGAAAGACTGAGAGAGCTGGGCCTGTTCAGCCTGAAGAAGAGAAGGCTGAGAGGTGACCTCATCAGTGTCTATAAGGACCTCAAGGAAGGCAGTGAGGAGGATGGTGCTGGCCTCTTTTCAGTGGTGGCCACTGATAGGACTAGAGGTAATGGCCACCAACTGAAACACCAAAAGTTCCACAGGAACTTAAGGAGAAATGTCTTGACAGTGAGGGTGCCAGAGCCCTGGAAGAGGCTGCCCAGAGAGGCTGTGGACTCTCCTTCTCTGGAGATCTTCCAAACCCTCATGGACGCAGTCCTGAGCCACCTGCTCTAGGTGACCCTGCGTGTGCAGGGGGGTTGAACTAGATGATCTTTAAAAGTCCCTTCCAACCTTAAGCATTCTATGATTCTATGATTAGCCTTTAACTAATATATGACCTAAATATTTCTAAATCAATAGCAAATGCTAAAAATTGGGCAGTGATTTTGACATTTTTGGATTGTTCAGTCTCCTACAGATGAAGCTTTTCTATGAAATTTTTAGAGAATAAATTTCTGCAATAAATACGCAGAATAGGTTAACTAAATAGGTTAACTGCCAAGTCACAGTTTTAGCAGCGACAAGACTGTTACTTTTTACTTAATATTGGGCAGTGAATTTTCAAATAGTAATCATTCAACTAATTGATGAAAACATGGTAATTGATGAAAACATGCTTTACAGTGAATTCAATAAAAATTTTCCTCAGATAAATCAACTCATGTTCAAGAAGACACATTGAGATCCTAAAAACCACTTTGAATTTCAGGTGTTTAAATTCATAATTGCCAGTTGTAGTCCCTATAATACCTTTCTCAAGGACTTTATAACTTAGTAGGCATCTCCTTCTCTAACATTAAATTATCTCTGAATATTAAGTTCTTTTGGCTTTAGAATCACTCTTTAAGGTCCCTAAACTTGGTGACAAAGTATCCGATGTGCTCTCAGCTTGATAGGTCAGCTTGTAATTAATTTAGCTCTTGCTAGCAAGACAAGGCCCTATAGAAATACCTACATTTTTCTATAGATTAAATACTAGCAATTTATATAAATAGCAGTAATTGTCACAGTCACCTTTTTACCATAGAAAATAGCTACATGAGGACAAAGCAGGTTTTTCTAATGATGACTTCTGCTAATTGTAGATGGACAAGATGTTTGCAAAAAAACCCACACACCTGGGTGGATTAGAAGCTGAGGAGAAATTTACTGCAGCACCCCACCAACCACAGTAGGTTTCATGGTAAGCCCAGGTAAGTTAGTGTCCTTTGTTTCTAAGGGCCCTGGAGATCTCAAGGTCAGGGCAGAATAAGCTTTGGTTTAAGCTTTTAATACTGTGGGCAAAAGGCAAATTGGTATCATCTGTTTTTAGCACACAAAAGGGTGATTGACATTGGGATTGAACTCTGAAGAACTTTTCAGTCTGAAGTCTGGATAAAAAAAGCATACTTAACATGTCAAGTTGACCTGATCTTTATGCAAATGTTTTAGGTTTTCATACCAAGTATATAATTTTACAAATGAGACATCATTTTCAATTAAGGATAAATTTTGTGGGTACACAATTTAGAAAAGAAGATGCCAATATAACCTGAGTGCTTTTAATGTTATTATTTTAAATATCTGTTTTCTTAGTATAGCAGTTTTAGAGTCTTAATTATCATTAGTTCTATCTGCTTAAGTAAACAGAGGACTTACTATGTTCCTGAATAAGAATATATTTCATCATGGTTCCATAAAAATAGATCATTAACAATTTACAGAAGTACATGGAATTAACTTAAAACCAAATAAAAGTGACCCAGAATTGGTTTTCAAAGAGCCAGTTTTTCATTACTACCCTGGCAAAATCCATCAAAAAAATCAAATTGATTTGAAGCTGTGATAAAGTTCCCTGCAGTGCTGCTACATTTATATTCATGACGATGTCATTAAGAACTAGAATTTATTTAAAGTGCCTGAAGTCCTTTAAGAATGTCTCATGCTACAGATGCAATAATTAAGAAGGCCTCAGCTTTGCCTCCAAGTTTCTCCATTTTCATCAGCTCAGAAGAGAATTTGCAAGTCTTCTCCAGAGACATATAACAACTAATAATGAAAATAGAAGGATTAAGTTAGCCCATTTTAGCTAAATATGGTACTTATAGAGAATGAAACTGAGTTCTGAAAGCCCAGAGCTCAGACAATTCAAAGTTAAGGTTACTATAGCCATCCGTGTTAGAAATATATTACTATCTATCACTTGATTGCACAACTGCAAAATATTGTTTCTGTTTGGAAATACTATGGGGCATCTTAGATGAAAGATATGGTCAAGGCAGGAAACATGATAACCAGTACCGATGCAATTAGTTCTTGATAGTATTGCCTTGTTACATTATTTCCTCACTGCAGTAGGAATTTTGCCATTGTTTCTGTTTGGTAATATTTCTTTTACTTTCATATTTTGCCTTGTGTTTTCATGTTCTTCCATCCCCTCTCTGTAGCACAGCCACTATTTAAACTTCACAGTGCAGCACAGGCCACATGAATCTTTGTAGACAAACCCATTTGCAAAGTCATTAGTTTAGCTGCCAGAAAGTTGGCATAAATTATGTCTATAAGGTGGAATCTTTTGCTAGTCTGTAAGAGCAGTCATCTCAAACCCACGCATTCACTGTGAAATTTTCTAGGAAAAAAAGCAAATCATCTCGGAAGGATCAGTTTTTACGAGACCGTCATAATATAGTGGTAACTTAACTGAAATTAAGTGAATTCATGAATTCAAGTGCCAAATGAATTCAAGTTCCAAATCAGGAAATATTATGTGCTTTTGGAGATGTTGGTATGCATTTTCTAGTCAATAAGTTTACTAACTGAGGTATGCTTTACTGAATCCCCAAACATACAACCTGTCAACTAATAAATGTGGAAAACATTTTTTTTGAAACTCATCGTAACAGGAATGGAAATTAATATTTTGACATATTCTTTAATAATAATTATTATTATATTATGTTATATGTGTATATATATTTATTATTATATATTATTATTAGAAATTAATATTTTGCCCTTTTTAATATTTAACAGTTTTTACAAGTGGATTTTCATGAAAGGCAGCAAAAGCACAATCAAGATTCTAACTGGAGGCCTGGGAATTCAGTATTTTTTTGAGGTAGGAAGTAAAATTATTAGAGATGGAGGGGGTTTTTTTGTTGTGTTTTTTTGCTTGAGTCTTTGTTTGTTTGTTTATTTTTCTGCTTGAGTCATTATGGAAATAGATGTCATGTGCTGCTTAATACTATCAGGCTGCTGCCTCAGACTCTGACCCCTGTCTGACCCCATAGTCTAAAGATGGCAGAAGTCCCAGTTTTTGACAGAACACAAAGACGGTTAACTAAAAATTCTAAAGAAAGAGTCCTAATATGAAAAATAAGGGAAAAAGGTCCTTTGTTAGGCACTGGTAACTTTGTTACTGTGATGGAAGTTTTTTCTCACCCTCCAGTGCATTGAATACTCCCTTTCACTTCACACAGTGATCTTTCACATCTTATTGATGTGAAATATATTAAACTACTCTTAAAAACTTTTTAAAGCCACAGACATCTCCTTTCTAATTATTTTTCCCCAGCCATGATGCACTAATTATGTGTATTCACAGCTTTTCCGCAGAGTTTAACCACTGGGATTCTAATAAATTTATTAAATATGATATTTCAGGTACAGTAGTTTGAAATTACATATTTTCTCCATTTCTGGAATGCAGTGAGATTTTGTGTATGTCGCTCAACTGTGCTTTGTAGAGATAATGAAGATAAAATGAGATAAATAAGATATGAATGAGATAATGAGATAAAATCATACATGATAAAATAAGCAATGCAACATACATTGGTGTAATGTGACCTTCTTGTGATTAGATTCTTCTTTGGTTCACCCATGTAGCATCACTGGACTTACGCCAAAGGTGCCAGACTTTTTGTATTGGTAACTGAAAACTTTTTAATTTGAAGGAATCTTGCTATGGAATATGGATCTATGGATCTATGGTAAGATTTTATGGAATCTTTCTGCCATAGAAGCTGCTGCTTCTGTGACACAGTTGTTGAGGCAAAACTGGATGTTCCATCTTTTCCTCAGACTTGACTTTTTTTCTGTGAACTTGTGTTCTCAAAAGCTCCATGATTATTGTATAAGCATAGTTAGGTCTCAGCTGTTTCACTGGTAGTTCCTGTAAGAAAATACATAAAGATATTTTAGTCAAGAATAATCTTTGCTATAGGTTTGTGTAACTTTATTTGATAAGTGAATTTCCATCTAAGCATCTTGTACTAGTATCAGAACAGTTACTTTTTTTGCCAGATGGTCAAATTAAACCAAAATGCTTTAGGGAGGGGGAAAAAAAAAGTTTCAATCTAAGAAATCCCTCTTCCTCATGGAGACTATTAAATCCCAATTAAATATCAAGACCTTGCACACTGTGCTGATGTTTATGTATACTTTTTGTGATGTCTCCATTAAAAAATAATGGCACAAGCGTCTACCTATTAATCTTTAGTATTCACCAAAGGGAAAAAGACAAGCCTTAATTCATTAAACATACATTTAAGTGCTTTCCTGGATCAAGTCCTGACTTCTAGGGACAGACAGACAAAGCTAGTTAATCTGACATGTCCTTTTCTCTTGCTTATGGAAACATGGATATCTGTTGGGTCAGTAGGCTCAGGGCAGAGTATAAATGCAATTACTAGCCAGGGAAAGAGATCAGACTGATGAGAAATCAATCATCGAGGCCATGAAAGCTGGCTCATGCAGGACCATTTCATACATTTCATTCTAAGGTGGACAGAGCAATGGTTAGAGCATTTACCTGGTGTTCTAGTGCAACCTTGTGCTTGCATACAACTAAGGTGAATAAGTACCCCGATCTCATTCATCATCTCTCCAGTGACTACTGCAACTACAAGACTATCTTAACATTATCTCTTTTTATTTTCTCTCTCAGACATACTTCGTGGTAGAAGATACACACCTGCAAATATTTCTGTCTTATGCAGGAGTGCATATTTTTTTTCTCAACTGCTGGTAGCAAACAAATGAGCAAATACTGTAAGCCAGTGTGTCAGGCTGTTCATTTTATAGAAGAAGCATCAACTTAATGCAAAGATTATTACAACAATAAATATATCAAAGGAAATACTCATTGAAAAGTCATTGTTTATAGAGAACAGAGTTCCTAAGAGTATGTTCAAAAGCATAAACCTTGGAACTCCCTATTTTAAGCAGGATCCCATCATGTACATGAAAAGAAAAAACATAATAAACCCTTACCAAAAAGTACTGTGAAACAGTGCACATGTTCTCAGTTCTGCATGGTTGTCTAACATATTTTGGGCTTTGAATACCATTATATACAGTAAAATGTAATATTTTTAAACAGTAGCTCCTTGAGACAGATTTTCAAGAAAATTCAACAGTAGAAGGTGATATTTTGAAGAAAATATTTATAACTTGTTAACACTGAAGTTTAGCAATCCAAATCTGTCACTGAAGAATACATTTCAAAGAAAGCTTTTACAAAAGGAGAACTTGAAGTGCCTCTGCTAATAAAAGCAACCTAAACAAGCCCTGCTTCCTCTAAAACAACACATGGCTGTCCTTTTTCCATAAGTAAAAAGTCATGCCTACACTTAATCACATCAATAATTTTAAAATAAATAAATAAATAAACAAAAAATAACACCACAAAGAAAACTTTTTAACTTGGTATTTCTCAACCCATCAGTTACTCAAGAGCATCTGAAAAGTGTTTTAATTATGTCCACATTATTTCTGGGGAGAACGACCATCTCCACATAAACTGAGAAGAAGGTGTTTATTTTTCTGCCAACAGCAAGATCCATCTCCTCACTCCTCATCTTTTGTTTTAACATAAGTTTCACTCACCACCTAAACCACCACCTCAACTGAGAAGTGGGAAAAATTATTATGATTTGAGACCTCCAACACATATTGTGATTTCAGGAATTCTGCACTGAAAATAGTATGGATGACATAACCTTTTTTTTTTTCCCCCTGGTGGCAAGCATGCTATAACAATGTTCTGTAATGATTTGACCAGACTTTTAAACTTCAGTTGTGAAAGGCCTGCTTTTTTAAACAGAATTAATACAGTGTAACTTGTTTTCAGGTCTCAGATCATTCTGTGCTTAGTATATTCCATTTATTCCCTATGTTAGAAAATTATACCTACTTTCAGATTTTAGAGGTCAAGAAGTGGCTAAGAGAATAGTTCCTGATTTTAACCAGTCTAATTTGGAACTGGCAGGTTTGGAAACATTTTCAAGATTTTCCCTTTGTGAACATTACCATGTTACTGAAGTGAAGTTCTTTTAAAGCAATTCGGTCGTGTTTGTGTCTTGTGTACTCTTGAGGTTCATATTAGATGAGGTTTGATGAAGTTTTGTAGAGACAAAAAGATGAGCTTTATAGAGCTCGTTTGTATGTCATATTGAGTGTATTTTTTTTTTTTTTTTTTTTTTTTTGCTATGTGAGTGTAAAGCTATATAGAAGATACATTAAAATGTAGGCAGTTGGGCCCAGTGGTGTTGAATTGTTCTGCCAGGGATAAGTGTAAGCTGATTTATCTTGGCTGGCTGCTATGCCAAATGACATGTATTTACAGGGCTTGTGAGTATTCAGAAAGAAGAAAAATAATTTGCTTGCATTTGAAAGATCAGGAGGACTAAAATGACCAGGAGAAAAAGCATAAACACTTCAGGTAAATGTGTTTCACCTTTTAACATACAGAATACAGACTGCCTTGCTAATTTTTAGTGAGGAAATACAGAGTTCTAAATAAGTAAGTGAGGACAGAGTGTTGATTTCCCTCTGTATTTCATTGTATTCAATGAAGTCAATATTGAATGAGACTTTCAGTTTCATTAGCAGAAAATTCATCTTGGAACTGGTAAGACTACCTTTAGTTGTCCCACAGGGTACTGTCAAAACACTTACATATTTTCAAGTAAATCATCTGGAAACCATCTCAATTCATTAACAAGTAGATAATCTAGGTACTTCATATATAAGCTTCTTTACTGTACAAAATATATTAACACATTAGCACAAAGTATTGTAAGCAGTTAGAGGTGCAAACATTTGCATAACACCCTTTCCATATGTTTTCAGCTTTCTAAGCTATTTAATTGACAATAATTACACTGAATAGATTTTTTTTTCCATTTTACTCAGTGGTGATAGCAATAACAACCAGAAAAAGGGAACAAATGAAGCAGAATTAGTTTTTACAATCCTTGCATTTAATGAGAAGTATTTTGGTTAGGAGAAAGATTTCCAAGTTTGTCAAGTCTCTGAGATATTTGATGTAATACTGCAGAACAATACTAAATAACATTTTCCTTTCTGCCATTGGTTGTAGAATATGTTGCATGAGGCATGGGAGGTTTCATGATATCTTGATATCGGTTTGTGAAGAGTTAATACTAGTAGCTGAAATTTATAAAGCATTGCCATACCTTGTCAGAAAGTGCTGTCCTTTTCAGATTTGTCAAATTAAAAGTGTTGTATTTGTTTCTCTGTGTATTTTTGCACAGTGATGAATTGCTCTTTACTGCCTTAATCATTTTTATTTAAAGATTTACTACTGTTTGCGTTTTGTTCTGCTTTCCAGATTCAGTGAAACACTTTGATAAGTGTAGATGACGTTGATCAGAATATATAGATCTCTAACTAGTATCACAGCACAGGTGAGCATTTTGAGCATTTTATTTAGTAAGTACCAGCTACCAATAGCTTAAAAGCTTCAGATTTGTAGCACTTACCTCCATGCACTGGGGTGGCTAACTGTCATCACTTAGGGACACTATATACTAATGCAATGCTTCTGCTGAAAAAGAAACATAGTGCCTCCTTCTGCAAGTTTCATTTTTTTCTCTTTTTGAGCTACCTACTTATTATAATGCTGAGCATTTCCATGCAGAATTTTTTTTTTTTTTTTTTTCCTTTTCTGAATAGAAGGATTAAAAGGAGTGAAAGCATCAGTGAGAAAGTAAAAATGAATGCTGTTAACCTTTTTAACTGTGGAATGAACCTGGCCTGAACTCTGAATTTCCAAAAGGGAGGAAAAAGAGAAGAGTTCGTAAAACTAATGCAATCATACCCACCTCAGTCACACATGGAACAACTCTGATGCGGGATTCTTGGGGTGCTGCGGTATTATTTGGGGAAGACAACTTTTTTCAATGGTATGATACAAATCCAGCATAAACCAAGAGGTTGTTTTTGGTTTTGTTTTGGCCAGATATCCTGGTAGGAGTAATCCTAAAAAAAAATAAAAAAGTAGAAAAGTCAAGATTTGGGACAGAATCACACAATGTAAAAAGTAACTCAAGAATAAAAGAATATACAATTTAAATAGTATAGATTAGAGAATCATAGAATGCTTAAGGTTGGAAGGGACCTCTAGAGATCATCTAGTCCAACCCCCCTGCACACACAGGTCACCTAGAGCAGGTGGCTCAGGACTGCGTCCAAGCGGGTTGGGAAGATCTCCAGAGAAGGAGACTCCACAACCTCTCTGGGCAGCCTCTTCCAGTGCTCTGTCACCCTCACTGTCAAGAATTTTTTCCTTAAGTTCCTGTGGAACTTTTGGTGCTTCAGTTTGTGGCCATTACCTCTAGTCCTATCAGTAGCCACCACTGAGAAGAGGCCAACCCCATCCTCCTCACTGCCTTCCTTGAGGTCCTTATAGACACTGATGAGGTCACCTCTCAGCCTTCTCTTCTTCAGGCTGAACAGGCCCAGCTCTCTCAGCCTTTCCTCACAGGGCAGATGTTCCAGGCCCCTGATCATCCTTGTAGTCCTGCGCTGGAATCTCTCCAGCAGCTCCACATCCCTCTTGTACTGGGGAGCCCAGAACTGGACACAGCAGATCATCTAGTCCAACCCCACTGCACACACACAGTCACCTGGAGCATGTGGCACAGGACTGCGTCCAAGCAGGTCTTCAAGATCTCCAGAAAAGGAGACTCTGCAACCATTCTTGGCAACCTGTCGTCCACCATGACGCCCAGGTCCCTCTCTGCAGAGCTGCTCTCCAGAAGGTCGGTCCCCAGCCTGTACTTCTGTCTGGGGTTATTCCTCCCAAGGTGTAGGACCTTGCACTTGCCCTTGTTAAATTTTGTAAGATTTCTCACCACCCAGTTGCCCAGTCTGTCCAGGTCCCTCTGAATGGCAGCGCAGCCCTCTGGGGTATCAGCTGCTCCTCCCAGTTTGTTATCATCAGCAAACTTGCTGAGGGAGCGCTCTGTGCCTTCATCTAGGTCACTGATGAATAAATCGAACAGGAAAACAGGAAAAAGAAAAGATGATCCAGAAGGAAGCTTAAGAAGAAGAATTCCAGTCAAATCAATACTGAGCAAGACGAAAATGATTCAAAAAAGCTCAGAGGTGGAAAAAAAGGTTTAGGTCAAAGTGGAGAAATGTCTCTCTCTCTGTTCCCATATCAAACTAATCTCTTATGAGATTAGTCTCTCATCTCTCTCTAGCTTACTACAGTGGGCCCCTGATCCCCATATAGGCAAGGTGCTATTGTATAAATAACAAGCAACAACAAAAATCATTAATACTTAGTCCCAGAAATTCAGTGACATTAAAATTTAACACCATCAACTTAAAAGGAGGAAGATTTAATGGTTAATTTATACACAATTAAGATGTCTCAAACACTTTTAGGAGCACTAGATTCTGACCTTCATTTAAATGAATCACTGTTGCAATCCAAGATGAACAAAAGCTATGCACCAGGTTTTTAATCAACTTTGATACACCTAGCCATAAGACTTGCATGTACATTTGAGACACACAGACATTTAAATGTGTATGAAAACCTGCAACATAAGCTTATTATATATTGTACCATATATTATTAACAGTAAAATTAATCTGAGGGAAGATGAAAAAGGCATATGCACAGCTGTATTAAAAAGTTTTGAAAGGAGAAACAAGAAGTTAGGCAATGACAGTGAAAAAATAAGTGTCTAACTTGGGTGGGATAGATATTGGACTGGGTATACAATTCTTATGGAATTGGTGGCACTTATGAGCTGAACAGCACTTCTGGTACAATGCAGTTCTGCTGGTTTATTTGAGCTGAAGAACCCATTTGATGTCCTGTGCACACAAAGAGATTCTATACTTGTCTGACAGCTGCTGTCATATGTCTCTATAGCAACTAGAACTAGAGGAAAACAAGCGATTTTAAAAAAATTTGATTTCTTTATTACATATGAAATAATACCTGTGAATGAAAATACTAAGTGATTCTTCAGATTTTTAACACTAGTTTTTCATCACTTTATATGTTCATGTTCTTACATGACTATATTGTTCAATTCTAACTTAAATTATGATAGATTGTTTCAAAGAAAATTTCAAAAGCTGCATTCAAAACTCTTAAAGTTTCTTAAATTTATTCATTAAAGAAATAAATCATACTATCTGGATATTTTTAACTAGAATGTTTTTAGGTGGTATTAATCTTATCTTAGGTTTTAATCATTCACAAAGTCTAAATATGAAAACACATACAGATCTGAATAACAACCATAAAAATGTGTAGGATATTACTAAATCACTAAAATATGGAAACTGGTCTTTGCAGAAACATTTGTCATGTCAAATATATATAACTTTTGACATGTCATAAATATATATATGTCAAATATACGTGTGTGTGTG
>VZSV01000104.1:112551-124242 GCA_013398735.1 Nothocercus julius
TGTGTCTCAATCTTTCAGTATAGTCAGCCTCAGCATATCTTTCCCTTGTATTTCAGTGTTTTGCTTCAGCATCTCTTCCTGTTTTATTGTCTATATTTGTTTTAAGTTTATGAAAGAAAGATTGAAGGCCACTTTCATCACTTTTCTCTTTGAGAGAGTCTAAAGTAGAGCTACACTGACAATATTAAACTATAAGCAATAGTACTAACAAACCACAGAGTTTAAGTTCTATATCTTAAACTGATTACATTTACCCAAGTTATCATCACACACATTTGTTTCTCCCAGCAAAACAATGCCAGTATCAAACAGGCTCTGGTGAAAGGGGATAAGACACTGACCATACCATTTAAGGGTGCCTGGCGAGGATTCCTGAATAAATGCCGACCAAGCTTACTCCGGAGTTGGAAGCAGCGTAACTGTGTCGAATTCATGGCTCTAACTAGCCTGGTTAGGACTAACTGTTGGAACGGAACTGATAGTTGAGATAATTCTTATTTTTCTTGGGAATCCAGTTAGCACCTCATGTACAGTAATGTTCTTTGCCACACAGACTTTCCAGACATCTCAGACTAGTTTTATAGAGTATGAATTGTACACGAGACAAAATGTGATCCACTTCGCCTAGAGTAAGCTGGATGGAAATAATGCTATTTAAAGTTTTTACTAGTTAATTTTACAGTTAACAATCATTACATATTAAATCTGTTACCTCAATGTTAGCAAAGCAACCAAACACATCCCTTGTTCTGCTAAGCATTATGCACAAAAGACATGCTTTTCCCCAAATTATCTACATCTTATATAGGTGAAGCAAAAGCTAAGCAAAAAAAAATAGAACAGAAGCACGTGTCAGGAAGCTAAGTAGTAGCAAAATTATTTGCAAATTCATACTGCTTTTCCTGAAGCACTAATTTTTGGAAGTAAATGCTCAGTGAAAAATCATCTATTACTGGAATTTTTATTGTATTGATATGGATTTTGTTCCTTCTATTACTGTCAAAGGAATCAAATAAGCACATTCATAAGTATGTGTTGATTAACTGGATGGCACCTCTTCTGTCAAACACTGAGTTGTTGGTAGCTTACTTTTTAGGAGAAAACATGAACTACACTTTTCATAGAAAGACTCATCACATCTTCTTTTTAAACTGACAGTGTCTAAAACTTCTTAAATTATTTCATGCCTTTAAAAAGAGAAATGTCTAGCATTATTACTAAATGATGTATCACTTACCACTGAGTGAGCCACTGAAGTTTTGAGTGTAGCTATTCCCAGTACTAATGAATAAATACATAAAAACATGCCAAATGTGTGTCATTGTGTGTTTTATCTCCAGTGAAACATGGCCTTGGAGCAACACGTTTTATCTGCATTGATCAGAGCTGCAGGTCTTGTTCAGGTGTTTACAAGCATAGCAGCATTAAAAATAACAAATATTTACTCTTGACAACTTCTGTATCTCACATTATCTTCATGTTTGAAGCACTGAAAATTGACAGTCAAATGCCCTCAGCAACTGGGTCAAGGTAGCCTTAACCTAGCTTCTCTGTTTTCACAGGGCATTTTCTGAGTTTTAAACTCTACAGATCTTGGTTCAGTACAGAAAGTTATTCCATTCACTGCCCTGAGGTCTTCTATTATGACAGAAACAAGTCAACATTGTGCAGAGTAGATGCTTGGAGCACATTCAAAATGCATGTATCTGATCAAAGTTGTGACACTTTGTTACTGGAATGAGTCACTTTGCACAACTCAGGGAGCTGGAAGATACACATTGTAAATTTACACTGCACACTGACTAGAGTTAGAAGCCAAGAAATAATGAAAATTCAAGGGAAGAATGCATTAATATGAAAAACCTCTCTAATATATGAATACAATATAGAACTGAATTTGTAGTTTAATAAAATAATAGTAATAAAATAAAAGAGTATGACTCTACAATCTTGAAGGAAACAGGTAACTGAAAGTATATTCATTAAACAACAGCAAAATTATTTTTGAGAATAAAAGAAAGTTTAATTTTGGGGTCAGCTGTTGACTGCAACAAGGTCACATACCTTATTTCCTTTCTTGAGACACAGTTTTGATCATATATGGGAATGAGGCAAATCTTAGGAAAAATGACTTTTTGATTTAATGTAATTTAATATAATCAACTTAGTTCAAGTCAATGGCATTGCATACATTTGTCAGGAAAGAGTAGTAAAGTCTTCAGCAGAAAGTTCATTTAGGCCTTTATGTCATTTTCATTGAAAATGTAATACAGAGGTAGCACTATACAAGGAATTTAATCTATCACACCCACTTCCAGTACAAAAGTATATACTGAGATCTGTGAAGTTTTGATAATGTATTACTTCAGACCCTGGACTGTGGATGTCTATTTTTACCTTTTTTATGTAAAAAAAGTGCCTTAATCAGAAGGCACTCTGAAGTCTTGGATAACTTTTTGAGTTTATTTTCAAATGCATTTTTGATCTATTTTGTAAATTGGTATATTTTAAAAATACATATATACCTTTAAGAGTCCTACTCCAATACACATTTGCTTTAATCATTTTTTTCTGCAGAAAATGTCATAGACATTTCAAGTTTTCTTTGCAGGCATTCATATCAACACACACAAATGAAAATGAAATGCTTCTCTTAACATTTCTTACCCCCTGCTCTCGTTCCTTTTTTTGTTTGTTTGTTTGTTTGTTTTGTTGTTCTACAATGTGCCCAAAATGTTAGCATGTTTGCTGAGGTGGAGAAAGATAGGCTGAATATGGAGCAAAATTTCAAAGACTCAAGAAGTTTAATGAAAGGATGTGAAATTGTTTACATGTACTCACAGAAAACAATGTTGTCTCAAGAAATGTACAAGACAGAAACCAGGAAAATAATGTAGCTGCGCAGACATAAAAATGCATTCAAAATCCCTCCGATTCTTTTCACTTAGACTGTGCTTCATACATTCATGCAAGTATTTAAAGCTTTAAAATTAATTCTTTTTTATTTGAGACTTCTGGAGTTAAGTTTTGCTGCTTCAGTTTGATGTTTATGTATTCAGAGTGGCTAATAGAAACTTAGAAATACTACCCTAGTTAACCAAAATTCTTAAGGTATGGCCTTGCTTCTATCAAGACTCAACAGGAGTGAGGACAAGGTGCTGCAAACTGGCAGCAAAAATGTTCCCCCATTCTTACACAGCATCTCCATTTTGCCCAAGCACAGCCAGATAGCCAGTACTGCTTGTTCATAGCGTAGGCAGGAATTTAGGCTTCATAAGGGAAAATAAACAAACCGAACCTTGGGAATCATGACAGTTAAGGGAGAGGACGCTAGACACTGGAACCCTTGGGAATCATGGCAGTTAAGGGAGAGGACACTAGGCACTGGAACCAAGGACTGTAAAGTATTAGTGACTGTTGCCTGCAAGACAAGTATCAGGTCTACCAGGGACTGGGATCTTAAATATTTTATCTCATTTAACTGAAGTTTCAACTTAAGCAGGTAATACTTCCCCAAGTAGACTTTAGAAGTGCTTATGAGAGCATTCTGAAAAGGAAGGACTGAAATCCTTTGCACGGGGAGACATTTTCCAACCCTTTAAATAAAGAATTAGAGGAGAGAGAGTTTCTGCCATTCCTAGAAGGTAGTAGAGGTTTCACAGCATCCTGTACAAACCTTGATCTAACAGATAAAATCTTTGTACTAATGAGTCCTTTCTTAACAGGTATAATTGGTATAAAGAGTCAGAAAAATCAACAGATCTGTGAATTTTGTTGACACTCTTGTCTAGTACCATATATCCAAGGCAAAGCAAAATTAAAGCACTCTTTAAGCCTCTTAATAGCCATGGTTTAAAAAGCGTACTTGTCATTAGAGTTTTTAGTACAAATACATTATTTATGTTATCAATATTTATGTTATCAATATTATGTTATCAATATAACATGCATTATACATGTGATCAATGCATATGGTGTAAGTTTTTATTACTGTTGTTTCTTGCCATAAAATTATAGATATTCTTTTTTTTTTAGTGATATTTACATCAATTCTTGATAGTTCTGCTTTTCTATACATATCTTTTGTGTTGAAAGGACCTTTGTTCTGTTAGCTCAACAGGTATCTTTGCCATTTATCTTTAGAATGACAAAAAAAATGCTGCCTTGTTCAGCATTTAAAGAAAATCTTTGAAGACAGTATTGCTGGTGCCAAGGGCATATTGAAATTCTTGCGAATGGAACAGGGAGTAGCAACACACCAGTCAAGAGTTTTTGAGCTAACTGCTGGCTCTAATCTTCCCAAACAGGCACACAACAGCAGGGACCTTCAAGGACCTTGGCCCCAAAACATGTTAAGGAATCCATCGTTGCAGAATCATGATCCAATGTATACATTCAAACACAAAGACAGCTAAATGCAGAACTCACTTCAAAAAATCTTGGATTTGTACACTTTGAAACCTGACTGTAAGAGGTAGACACTTTTGGGTGTGTAGAGAGCATTTTAATACCATAACACTCTCTGACAGACTGCAAAGCAAAGCCGAACTTACATTCTTAATGAAGTACTCAGCATGGCTATTTTGTGTGTGTGTATCTTTCTCTAGTTAAAGGATAGCTGCTTCAAAAGATAATGTCTATTCTGGAGGTCAATAGTGGCAAGACCTTCACAATATTCCAGAATTCTTTGTAAGGCCACACAATATGGAAAGGGAATTGTAGCTTTCCTTTCCTATCAATCAGATGTGACAAATTCATTTATACTGTGAGTCCCCTGGCATTTCAGCCACCAGTGCCCTGTCACAACAGTACTTAGGAAACCTTCTCCGGAAAGGAAGAAGATTTTTACAGCAGAAATATTTGGCCTTTATTTTTAATAGGAATGGTTCTATAATTAACTTTTTGTTTGTTTGTTTGTTTTTGTATTGCTGTAGTAGCACACTAGTTTTTGCACCTCAAATCCCCTAACTCTACTTTAGTCTCAACACATTGAATTCCCTAACTCTACTTTAGTCTCAACAATTTCCAGATAACCCCTAAAGATAACCCGGATAACACCTAAAGACTCCGCAACCATGATGGTTTGCTGGTATTTCCCTCCATCTCAAGTTTTGGATAGCTTAAAATTAAATTTCTGGTAAAACATACACAGATCTCTCTACTGCTGTGGGAAATATTGTATTCTTTTCTTTGGCAGCATAAGTAATCTAAAAAAAAAAAAAAAGGCATTTGTCTCCATTATCTTTGCCATTTATAGTTGCACTTTTTGATTGTAAGCATGATCAAACAAAGCAGAAAATCAATCTGTGAACACAAAGAGTGATATGAATGGTAGTTTGAGATACTTAGGATACTTAGGAAGCAGAATTGAACAATTAATATATCTGCAAGACAGGATTCACAGTTTCACTAATTCGTCAATTGATAATGTGACATGTAAAGCAGTACATTGAGTGCATTGTAATTTAGCAAAGATTCTTTAACACAGCTAATTATCATAGAGCTTTTCCTATTCTTTTTTTTTTTCCTTCTGGCAAACAAATACAGCCAGGAGTCCACAGTTAAAAATTCTGATTATATTTTTGTTTTGCTTCAGGCAAAAAGTCCTCACTCTACATTGAGGAAGAAGCAAGACAGGAAGAGACCATAAACCAGACATTGTGACGAGACATGCACAGAAAGAAAAGCATGAAATAGAAAAGCCATATTGGTATGAAAAATACCGCACAGGGGGGAAAACTGGAGGTTAGCTCCACTAGAATTGCCTGTGTGGCAGTAGGAAAGGTAGCAGATGAGGATGAGATGGGTTTTGTGCTAAAGCCTAAAGAAAGGTGCTGCTTGAAGCTCTAGAATGACTAAAAATGTCTCTATCCCTGAAAGACTATTCACTAACCAAGGCTATAACATCCTGCCTCAAACTACTGGTGGCCAAGAGGATAAAAACCTGTTTCTACAATAACGTTGTTAGTAAAGTGTTGATCTTTCTCTCGCAGTCTCTACCAACAGTCAAATGAAAAGCTAATTGTACTTCCTTCTATCCATCTTTGTACATTAGAGATATATATCATGTAAAACTTTTCTTTGGACTTTTATTCAAATCCTCTGAAGTGGTTGAACAAATCCTTGCAACAAGGGCAACATGGGAAGAAATCTTACACAAAACAATGTTCAGTAAAAAGGAATAGGAGCATGTATTTATAGGAGACCCTTGCAAACTCTGTTTATCATCATAAAACAACAATTTTTCAAAGAGAAACATAAGAAGGGGAAGGAAAAAATATATAAATTCTTCCAGAGCTAGAGCAATATGACAGAAAACTAAATGGATCTTAGACTTAGTGCACAGACTTAGGGCAAGCCCTGTTTAGGGACAAGGGAGAGAACATGGCATAGAGTGTGCTGTAAGGATCCAGTTCCCAAAAAGAGCTAGGCCAGGAATATAGATCACCTATCACCTACTCTCACTACTGTTTGGAATTTGGTGTTCTTTGGAAATGAGAGCATAGCAGCCCCCTAGGTCCAACAATCTTTAGGAAGAGCACCCAATACCAGTAGATGCAACAGCATGCATGTCTGAAGCTCCAGTACCTGACAGTTTGCTTTTAAATCTCCCTTTAGTTCCCTTTAGTGGTTTTTTTTTTTTTTTTTTTTAATATTAGGTAATAGACAAAATGAGAGGTAGCTTGCGAGGGTACACAAAGATGTTCTGAGAAAACATTTATATATTATCAAGAATCGTAAATAATACCCTTCCAAGGTCATTTAAGGTCCATAGAATCATAAATAAATAACAAGCATATTAATAGAAAAATACTGCTCTTCCATGCAATAATATATTCTGAGCATATAATCAGTACTTTTCCTGATTATAAATGTAGAGAATTTTGAGAATGAAGGTCAGAATCCATTTGCTGCATGGATTCACATATAAAGTATGAAATGTTTTGTGATTCATTTTTTGTTTCATCTTGTGCTAATTATCATTTACATGCTCTATAATTTATGTTCCATTACATGACCTAACTAAGCAAGAGAGAAGGAACTGGGGAATAAATATATACACAATAAGTTGCTCTTATTTGCCATTATAAATATACAAAAACTACAACAAATTTATAGCAAATTTTATGAATATTCCTATTGAAACCTTATGTCTTCATATTGTTTAAAGAGAGTTCTTGAAAACTGCCACATGCTTGGGGATTTACTGTACTTTCATTATAACTAAAATAATTATTTGCAGTTTTCATTGATAAACATGAAGTATTATTGACATGGAGTATTGGCATAGTATTGAAAACTATTATATTGCAATTTTATATGAAACAAATTATTTTATGTTTAACAACATACTCAGTGTTGTGTGCAAAACAAAAAGGAAGATGATCTCTTTTTCTCAGAAATTTTGTACCTCATCTGCAGAGCTGCCCAGAGGGGAGAATGCTGGACCTCGGGGGATAGGACTCTAAACAGACACAGAGGCTTCTCCACAGAATGCAATTTACGTAATCATCAATATAATGCTCAAAATATCTGCTACATACTGAGAAAAGCAAAACAGCACCACAGAGATTTATTAAGGAGTATTTGGGATATTTGTATTGCTGTATAGCAATGGTATAAGCATAGCTTAGTGTGTTAAAGCAGAATGTACTGATATTGTGTGCTTTTCATGACAGACAAAATATAGTGGGCTTTTGGAAACATCTGCATCTCAGACAGTTTGTCTGTTAAAATATAAGTGTTACAGTCTAGAAAAGTGGAATGAGATAACTTACATGGATGAATCTGTAAAAAAGCTGATTTTTCTCTTAATTAAAAAAATGAAAATGAAAAGCAGCAAGCATATGAGTTGGAACTGACCTATTCAACTTAGATAATCTATTTCTGCCTTTACTGAAAAAGTGAAGCGTGAAAAGAGCAAATGCCATGTAATAAACACATTTATACCCTTGCCTCATTAAGCATTAATAAAAGAGAGAAGTATTTCTAGCATTCTACCCTGTTAAAAATAAAGTAACAGATATTACATACTGGTAACTTGACGTTGCTCAAGAGCTAATTCAGTTTTAATTATAAAACACACAATATAAAAGAAGCTATTTCAAGATTTTCAGATTTTTTTTTTCCCCAGATCCAAAATGATAAAGATCAAGATTTTTTTTAAGGTAGTTAAGCTATTTGATTCAATTCATTACAGTTGCTTTTCTTTGATATTGCACCATAAAATTTCTCCAAACAAATCTCCAATAATTTTTCTTATTCTTATTTTTCCTATTTCAACTGAACATGAAAGGCAAATTTAAAGAACACCTGTAGGAGAAGTATGCGTAATATCGTAGTGATGGCATATACTAACAATTTCACTGAGAACATATCATATTTTTAGTTTGATAAGTATCATCATCTGTTTGAAAGTACTAGGAGAGGTGGGTAAATCACTATCTAGATATGAATTTTTAGAATAAAGAATTTTGTCAAGTCTGGATGCTGGATGCTTTATTCACTAGGAAAGGTTAAAAAAAAAAATTGGATAAAAAACTTTTTTTCAGTGTAGTTGTACAGCATGCAAAAAAAGTAATATAATAATTATATAATAGCAAGTAATACAAGAATTAGTAATAGTGTTGACAAAATATTTGACCCTTTCATAAGAAAGGGTTAGGAGAGATTAAAAGCAAAACAAACAGTAATTTTGCTCCTGTAGTTTGCAACAAGTACTCAAGCTTATTTAGATTCCACAGGTGTAAGGAAATATATCAGACAAGATTATAATGGCTTGATCAGCCATAAAAGAGAAAATTATTAGAAGAGCCCTATAAAGGCTGAACGCATTACAATAACAGAAGACTTGCTTACACATAAAAAGAAGAGTCAAAGGGAAACAGATAAAACCAACAACATAGTTAACCCTTAAAAGTATGAAGTGATGCAGTCAGTTCATATTTGATAAATAACTAATGATCATATATATATATAAAGGAATGAAACAACCAAGTTCCCCTATGTAGCCAACCAACCTTAATGGCATGGCAACAGAGCTCTAACCTGGTCTCTCACAGTGCCAGCCAAAAATACTCTTACGTGTCGCATTTTGATAATTTTGACTCATTGGCACAGCTTTGATTCTGAATCTTAACAACAGGTCTCAGTCTGTAGAGAGCAAAATTCAGTGCAAGCAGAAGATGACCTAAAATGAATGAATTCAGAATTTCTGTTTCTAGTTTGGAAATTTCATGGTGTACTGGACCCTAAATCTGTCAGAGTTCTATTCAGAAAAACCTAATAGACATTGAATCTAAGTAACTTTCCAAAAAAATGTTAATATTTTCCATTTAATTAGATATTTCTAGTGCTAATTTCAGCTCTTCGGAGGTTTGTTATAATAAATCCAATGGATGAGATATATGTGAAAGAATGCAGATTAAATGGGAGAACAGAAATAAAATAGGTAGTGAAATTAATTCATCTAGATTTTGTCATTTTAAAGTATACAAAAAAACCATACATAATGAGAGGATTCATTTTCTTTATATAAGTACTTAAAGTGTCTTAAATATTTGTTTAAAAAATATTAATATTTGGAGAAAGGGAATGGGATGCAATGTTGTACGATCAAATATATGGGCCTAAAGATGTCTATGTCTTCAGTTTCCATTAATATGTAAGGAAGAACTATCATTATACATTTTATAATGTAAAAAATATATATATGCTATGTGTGTAGATATTATATATATATTAAAAATTGCCATCTCACTTTTTAAATTTTTGCAAATACTTATTCAGAAAAACAAAGGCTAGACATTTCTGGCAATATTTATTTGGAATATATTTTCTTGCATCTTTCTCCACATTTGGACATGATCTTCCTACTGAACATAATATATAGAAAACAGTTGCTCCAAGTTTATTGTTTTCTGGTAAGATTTTAGATTAAACTGACTGATTCAGAAAAAAAACAGTATAATGTTCTAGTCAGGTTTCCTATAAGACCTATACATCCCTACTTACTTTCTGTGTAAAGACAGGGAAGATGGAAAGGAGTTCTATAAAAAAAATCAGGAAAGGAAAAAAATGAAATAAATCCAGAGTAATACCAGCATGACCACAAATAAATAAATGAGAAGAAAAAAATAATAGAACAAAAAATGAGAATAATCCAAGAATAGTACAAGAGTGATTCAAAAAATGGAAGTAATGAAGAGTAACACTGTCCACTAACTTCAAAAAGTTTTTTTTTTCTTCCTCAAGGGTATCACCCAAAGTTAATACATAATTCATGATTTTAATACCAAAGGTAAAACTATTGTTGAATATCAATATTTCTTTCTAATGCTGCTAATGATGTTCTTCTAATAAATGAAAATGACAAAGCAAATAATGTACAAAACAATTCAAATGGGGCATGGACAAACTTGCCTTTTCTACTATGTGTTTTCGTTCTTGAACAGAACAAAAGGCTAAATGAAGAAATCAATGTTTGTTCTTGATTTTAATTCAGTAATCTCTGTATTCCAGAGGAGCATATTTAGGACCTACAGATCAGACTAAGGTCCTGAAGTTTAACCTGTACTGCTGTAAGGAAAAGAACAACAAAAGAAAATCACTGTTAAGTTCAGTGCATTTGTCGCGGCACTCTTGCAGCACTGGAAAACCAAACATAAAAATCCTCGTTATGAGATATCTAATAGGTATCACTGAGAAGGAACTAATGCACACAGCATTTGTCAGTCTAAATGATTCGGACAAAGTCTGCCAAGAAGAGAATCACTAAGCAGAGATGATGTAAAGGGTTTATTTGGGTCTCATCCCTCATATGCTAAATATACACCTATATGTATTTATACATATACAAGTGTAGAGCTAGTTATACCTTATTTTGGATGTGTGGGGAAACAGATACCAATTAATTTTCTGTTTCTTTAAAACAGAAAAAGAAATTCAGTAGACTCTACTGCACAAAGTATACAGACACCGCCTCCTCCGCCAAACATCTGGATGAAGTTTTTTTCAGATTCAACTTTTTTACTTGTGAGGAAAAAAAGAGTTGTATAATTCAAAATTAGCTATGATTTTAGAAAGTTTGAGAAACTTTTAATTTTGGTCTTCCTTTTCTTTCTTGCTATCTTTTCTTCTGATTAAAATAACATGTAAAAAGACCATGACATGAACAATTAGTCAGGAAGTTAGGAGAAGCAGTTAGGAAAAAATTCAGTCACACAACTTCTCTATCACACCGAGTTTCAAACATTCTTGTTTGTTTTAGTTCTATGAGATATATGCAGGAATTTTTCTAATTTGTACTTATAAAAAACACTTTTTTTTTTTTAGATATGCTGTAATATTAGCAAATAACAGGAATTAGCTAATTTAAAATGGTGGCAGATTTCAATGAATGTTTACTATTAATTTTTTAGTATTTAATACTGTTTAAATACACAATTAAATTGGTCTTTAAATGATTTTGCCTGAAAACAGATAAATTATGCATGATGAATCTTAAAATACCAAAAGCAAAAATCCTGATGGATTGTTAAATGCATTTTCCATCTTATAACATACCTTTTACATTGACCAGTGAGCAGTCAAAAGCAATATCAGGATGCTCATCTAGCTCAGTCAAGTTCCAAAGTGTTTGTGGTAATTTCACTTCAGAACACAGTTTTTTCAATCTTCAGTATATGGGGG
>VZSV01000104.1:135067-160713 GCA_013398735.1 Nothocercus julius
AGCTGTTAATTAGTGCTAAGTTAATATAAACTAGTTTGATGACTAGTACTTGTTTGATATAAACTAGTCAAGTCCTGATAATGATGTCAGTCTGATGAACCAGGCCGAGCACACTACTTATATGGGCACACATGTCCTTACCGATTCTCCCAAAGGTCCCTTCATCTTCTTTCCTCACTTTAAAATAACCAAGTTCCTCAGGAGAAGAAACAGAATTTACACATACACACAGAGTATCTTGTATAATGCTTTCTCATCCCCTAGTTCAGACCAGAAAACTCACTTATGTGAAAGACAAAAAGTTTACATCAGAGCAGGAAATTTTTGACAGTCCATGTTATAAAGGACTTACTAAACAATTTACAAAATAAAATCCCTTCCAAAGAAGTTTACAGAGATTCAAAGCAACAATCATCCCTTACTGGTAACCACCAGTCCCTTGTTATTATGTTACGATATTATCATGTTATGATACTCATGAATACTATGCCTACGCTATACTGATTTAAAAAGTCAAAATTCCAGAAACATGAGATTTAATTTGGGTCTAAGCCTCCTAAAATAACTCTCCACTGACAGACGAGCTGTAGTACTAAAACGGTATAATATCAGGCGGCAATTTTCTACTGTGATTTTTAGAATTAAAATATTAAACACAGGATACCTGTTGATAAAATCTTTTTTTTTTCCAGGATAATTAACCAACATGGAATTAGGAAGCCATAAAGTTTCAGTGCTTACTTTTCATCACTAATAGTGAATATCCTTTCCCTCCTCCTTTTTGTGTTTTCTTCTCATTAGTCAGACAGTGTTGTTAAAATGTTTTCAAGACCTGATTATTTATTTCTGATAGTGACAATCTGCTAGGCACTGTGCCTAGCACACGCTGTTATTTGAAGAAAAACATGCATTTCAGCATGACCAGATCAGAGCAAATATGAAATCAAAACCATTTCTGCAATGTATTTCAAAGCAATAATAATAAATTCCTATGCTTTTAAATAGACACTATAATGAGTTTTGCTAAGTGAAAATACCGAGCACTTAATAAAGTGAGATGTGAGAAGGATTATAAGACCAAAAAAATGTGAGTTCATTTAAGAAAGGAAAGAAGACTATAAAAAGACAGAGAGTGAGAGAAGGGAGAACAACTAACACAAGGTAAGAGGCAGCATAGCCAGAAGTAGCACATAAATAACATGTCTTTGAAACCTTGATATCTGTCTAAAATCGATTTGAAGTAAAATGACACTAAATAATAAAATCTCTTTTGAGCAGAATAACCAAAGCCAGCACTCACAATAGAGCAAGTTGTGGGTTTTATATGTCATTCAAGGTTATCTAGAAGTCTTACTAAGTGAAGTGCAAAATAACAGGATGAAAAAATTCTTAACAAATATAATTTGGCATTTGATCAGGCACTCAGCTATAGCCAAATCAAAGCCCAAAGTTCCAGGAAACTGACAAGGATAAGAGAAAAAGAATGATAAATACACAGAATTGTCACTTGAAACAAGCAGCAAGCAGCAGCAGCTGCTTTATAGTTTCGCTGAGAGTATCACTTTAGGCAGTATCCTTGGGTCAGGGGAGGCCAAAATAATCTACTGAAAAATTGTCAAAAAAAAATTGTATTGGAAAAGTATAGCTTACAATTAGTCAAAAATTTTCCTGGCTAGGCATGAAGACTTTTCTTTTAGGATATGAGAAACTCAGATCTGGATCTTTTTTCTGGAGATTGTTTGAATATGTAAAAACAAAAGCAGATGCTGAATTATCAAAATATTCTGTTGAATGCAATTTGTGGATTTTCTAATCCAAGGAGTATAAACTGTTACCTTACACATAGTATGCAAAAATATAATAAATTTGGGCATCTGTAGATTTCAGTGTCTGGAAGGAGGAAGCTGAAGATCTTAGTGGAACTGCCAACTTGTGGGGCAGAGCGTATTAAAGAATGTTATTTAGCTTTTGCTTATGAAGGGGAGCTTGGTCAAGACCATATTGCTTGCAGAAGCGCAGGTGTTCAGCAGGGCTCCATATTCCTAGGTATTTTCCTAGGAAACTTACAGTAAGAGCTGTGCAGGGTACTGTAACCACTGGGGCAGAGATCTTGCACAGCACAGACAGTTCCTGGTTCACTACATGAAAATAGATTGAAATATTCAGCAGAAACAATTTCTGTATATGCAGGAATGATAACACAGGACAGTTATTTGCACATAGGTGAGACAGCTAGGCGTTGTTTTACATGTAGCTCAATAGCTTAATACAGCAACGGATCATGCACGTGGTAGAGTGAGACAGCTGAATTGAAGCAATTCACTGCAAAAACCTCTGGGGAATTTTCATCCAATCCATATGAAGTCGTGTTTGCAAGAACTCCTGTATTAGACTCTCTTGTCCCCATCCACGTAGCAACTGAGCACCCTGTTGGGGAGATTTGTTCCACATATGTTTGCTACTCTGATGCAAAATATCACAGTTAGTTAGGTTTGGGTTTTTTTTATTTATTTATTTTGCCTGTGAAGGTCTGTCCAATTATGTTTTCACACAAGGGAGCGATGCACATAAAGATAAATCAGATGAATAGGAAAGACTGGAAAGTCTTGTCTAATACTTACTTCTTACGGACTGGCAGGTGGGGTTGGGAAGGAGACAGGGCGTGGGTGTGGGGAAGGAAAAAAAATAAATCATTTGACAGATCTTAGACCCACGGCAAGTGAGAAACAGTTGACTTATCTTCTGTGGAATATTGCAGTGTGTAACAGATCTTAACAGCAGAAAACTGAATTATAGTTTGACAAGACAGAAGGAGGAACAATCTCTAGCCTAATTTGTACAAAACAAACTAATTGCAGAGCCATACTGCATCCTAGAAACAACTGGAATGCCACATACTGGCTTGTGGTTTTATTATATGGTCCCTTAACAAAAGCAAGAAAAATGTACAACATATAAGACATATATTGCTTTTAAAATGCTAAATTGCTAAATAAAGCATATATTGCTTTTAACCCTGATTTCACTGCCCATTACAAATTTTCTAGTGCCTTTTAGCCTTGTAGCAGCTTACTTCCACAGATACTTTTCAAGGCTTCTCTATGAACTTAGCAATAGTTTGTAAACAGGTGTCCTCAAAGCCACAGCAGTCCACAGGTTTTTTGTAGGTATAAGTGCTCATAGGCAAAGGATATAAGAAATAAAGTAGAAAACAAAACCAAGAACAACTTGTGGGCTCTTCCTTTGATTGATTTCCCCCTGTTTTGACTTTTCATTATAACCTTTTCAGGTGTAAAATGTTATCCAAGTCATTTTGGGGACCTTTTACTGGTTTTATCAAGTAGTGTTTGTTTTGAAATATTTAAATGACTCCCACCTTTGATCACAGAAATAGATTATTTGTATTGATTATATCGAAGTACATAGTTTAAAAAATAACAAAAAACAAATATAAACTTCTCTAATCACACAAGCAATACAATAGTTCGCTGAATGCCAGCCTTATTACATCAGGAAATTCAGTTGATATATGGTGTTAGAGAAAAACAAAATAACATTTTAATGTACTACTCCTTTGAGTTACTCTGATGAGAACATGCAGATTCCAAACCTCAAGCTAGAGACCAGCAGGGAGGAATGTGTGTGTTTCAGTGGGCATGTAACCAAGCACACTCCTTGGAAAGGGACTGGTGCACTGCTTTGTGTATTTTCATACTCTCCTACTCCATGCATCGTAAAGCACTGGGATGACAAGGGTGTCTGTGCTATTTGACAGGGCCTGATGTGCCTTCACCACAGTTTAGGTGGGCCAGCTGCCATCTGGTGAATCATTTGAGTTCCCATCATACTGAAACACGCTCAAGCTCATGGTCTGTCTTGCCACTTACTTCTCAACATATCCCATCTCACAGTGCTTGGAATGACTCAATATGAACTAGAAAGCATTCATGGATAAGGACAGCTTTTGTTTTGACGCATTTATTACATAAACCTTGGCCAGTCAGAGACTCCCTTGCTGCATAGTATGAAAAGAAGCGGTACACAATATATGTCCTTAAAAAGTGCTCATTTGAGGAATAAATGATATTTGGGGTTTCTGAAGCTTAATGGATTAATCCAATCTGCAGGTGATGTCTTCAGGGAAGCCGAAATATCTCTAGCTGAATGACTCCCACACGTAAGTAAAGTGATTATGGTTAGTATGCAGAGACAATTAAAAATAGCAGGTTCAAAAGCAGTGAATCCCAGAGATCATACTTCATTTCAACATAATCTAACTGATCATTCTGACAAAAAGGTCATGTGATGTAATTTTCCTTTACTATGCTAGTCAGTGTTCAACTAAGATTCAATGGGAAATGCGGCTTCCGTAGAGTAGGTAGGGTAAAGAAAAAGAACACAATCCTTCCTCTTTTAAGACTTTCAAGTCTTAATTAATCTCAATCACAAAAGCAAAAAAAAAGGTCTTGTATTGCTAAAAGTCTGTCACCCTTTGCTTACCCAAAAACACATATACTCTCCCATCCCTATTTAAATACTCTCATGTAGCTTATGAAATCTTTTGATTCTATCTTCTGTAAATTTTTAATGAACTTGCAGTGCAAGAGCTCATGTCACAGTTGAAGAAATATTAAAAATATGCAAATATTAAAGAAAAAAATTAAATCAAAGTAAGCATCATTAGAATTGCTGAGGTATTATATTGCTGATGTTCAACATCATGAACATAAGTAGTAAAAATCTAAACCAGAAAAAATAAGCACAATATAATCTAAAAGGAAACCAGCTGCTGACTGTGTTTGTCTACTCTGCACAGACACTAGTGGACCTTTCATTTTGAACGATAACTACTTTGTCAACCTAATTTGGCCAATTGCATTGCACTGGATAAGCTCTGCATTTGCTACAGAAAGGGCACCAAGACTGATCCAACTTTTTTGCAATTTGGTGTTGCATCTGCACTTGTGTTCATGATATTTCCGAATCTGCTTTGACCATCAAATGAAAAAAAAAACCACCACTTTTGTGTTAATGAAAACTACTAAACACTGCAGTAATAAAAATGTAAAAATGTAGACTTTCTGTTTGGATCATACGGTGCAGTTGTTGGAAACTCCCTAAATTAATTGTGTGAATGTTTTATGACTGTCCTTTAGGGAGCAGGGTCCTGTTATTCTGTTTTCTCTTTCCCATGTTCATAACCCAGCTGGCCTGTGCGATCAAAATGCATAAGCAGCAAGTGTTTAAAAAGTCAAACTCCTGTGCTTAACCTTTGGATAGGTAGAGTAAATTCGATTTGAGGCCTCTTGACTTCTGCCCAACTCTCTTTTGCTCTGTTCCGCAACATGCCTGGATCTGTGCAGTTCAATAGCACAAATTACACTCATAATAAAAGTGAAAAGCATGTTGTTCATTTGTTTAATGTGTCATATTTTTCAGATTATGACATCCTGAGATTTTACTTAATGACAAAAAAAAAAAAAAAAAAAAGGATAGAATATTCAGATAAAAGAAAGGAGCACAACTTGAATTTGACTTAAATGCAGTACTGACACTTCAAATTGCATGTGCTAAATGCTTTAAAGGAAAAGCCTCACAACATTGAAAATTTATTTTTGTAATGCCAGGGCAAAAACAGTACACTATTTAAATGCACTATCTGAAACAATTATGGATATTACAGAGCTGATGTATATCAGTGACTAAATCTAAATATCTAATTACTTGGGATGAAGTAGATAGTTTTCATGTGTTTGTGTGTATGTGTGTGTACACACGCATATATACGTTTGCACACATGCATGCAAGTAAATATGCATAGCTCAGAGGCTGAGTTTTAAAGAATCACTGAAAGTATTCATTACTTCAAGGCTTTTTGTAGCATTTTCACATATCTTTAAACTACATTTTATAAATCATAAGCACTTGTGTGAGGTGCATCCATGACACTGCGGCTTCCACAGTCCTGCCTTCAGCTCACTTTCAGCTCTCATTGAGAAAAACAGCTTTGCAACAAATAGGAAAGGGATAAACCACTTACAAGAGGCAGAGCTTTTGCTATTGGTATGAACTAGAATCAGCTTAGAAGGCCCCAAATTAATCCACAAAAGTAAAGACCATGAAATACAGATATTTTGGAATGACATTGAACTGCCATATGAAAAAAAAAGGAATATATTTCTGTACCACTTCACTGCCTTAAAATTAAAAACTACAAATTATTTTCAAGATGTGGAATTTTTCACAGACTTATCAGCTTAGCTACATGTTTGTGTAGGACAACAACACTTTTCGTTATTGTTCTGTATTGAACATTCTCAGGAAGGAGGAACATATGCACAAATAAGTATGCACTGAATTTTGAGATAAGCTTTTTGAAAACCCCTAGGAATTGGTATTATGATTAAGTTGTCCATTTACTGTCTGGATATCAATTTACCACACCAATCAAAACCGAGTTGTTCACTGGAGAGCTCAAATAAGAAATTGAGATTTTTTTTGAATGAAATAGAATCAACGTCCCTGCCTAACATAAAAATACCAGTTCCTTATCAAGACAGGTTTTTCATGGTTTAAATATGCCACAAAGAGGTCTAAGGGAGGTGAATTATGTGAAAATATCCACTTTTATTTACAATTTATTAAAATTTTAATTCAATGAATTCCATTATATGAAACCATACCGAATTCCTCTAGATTATGATTCTTTGCTAAAGAGATTAAGACATGAAATGGGAGGAGAGGGAGAGGGAAATAAAAAAAAAAAGGGGGTAAAAAAAGAAAAGGAAGATGATCCACATCTCACGTCTATCATCATCCTCTTCAGCCATCTCTTATCTTTTCTTTGGAAGCTAAAACAAAAAACAAACAAACAAACATACAGGACATACAGGAACTGATACTCTTCAATTGCTGTGTCTAAAATAATCTCCTTCCCTCATGTATAAGGTATCCCAAGGAAAGGGACAAGCAAATATGCCTATAGTAGATACTTCAGAGAAACTCATCAGCATACTACCTATAAGAACCTAATAAATGCTTTATGACTTTCACTAAAAAGCAAATATGTAGTTTGAGGTTACATGACTTATGGACAATTTCATACAAAATTGCAAAATTTTTTAGGAATTGAACAAAAAGCAAAATTGTCTCCCTGCTTTCTTTAACATGTTACATCAATAATTTGTTTAGAGATGAATTTTATTTGTAAGTTATTAATTCTAGTTTAGAAAAGAATTCTCACCCCCTCTCCCCCTCAGAAAAAACAAAATACCCCAACATTGTGGAGAGCACAGAGTAATAATCAAATTGCAAAGTTCGGTGTGGCTTCAAGTAAAGCATTTTTAACTGTTGCTGTAGGTAATGTCACCTTTAGTCTCTTAAAAATTAAAAAAAAAAAAAAAAGCCAGAAATATACCAAAAACCCAGAAGTGTAGTGACAAAAAGCAGTTCAAATGAAATTTTGCACATACTTGCTTCCATGAACCTCTAAATGTTCAGGCTGGCCCGCTGAAAGAACCAATACCATGCATTAGAACCAGAAGAATTCAGCCAATGGTGTGAGGTTTGCTCATGAATATGCACAATATTTAATAAGTAAATCTTGCCCGAAGGATCACAGGTGAAATCCTAGTACTATCCAAATTCACAGGTACTTTAGTGACTACTGAAACACTACTACCACTAGAACCATAACTGCTATTATTTCAGTCCCAACCCAAAGGAACCTGCACTGTGGAGAACTGATATCTCAGAAAAATATATAGCTTTTTTTTCCACCCTCACTTTTTTCCCTCTCTGTTGCTATACGCTCTCTCTTTATTTTGGCTTACTAAAAGCAAACAAGATAGAACTCTTTCTCATAAATAAAAGAAAATTCTATTCTACTCCTTTTAGACTTGAACAGTATTTCAGTGTTCAGTTTACAAATTACAGGTAAGTAAAGCCTGGCGACTCTCTGCCTATTTTACAGGTGAACAAAGGATGCAAGAAGAGAAATCTTGTTCTGCTTGTAGATTATCATTTTCAACATTGCTTATAAGAAAGAAAAGTGAATTCTGGGGAAAAAGAAAAAAGAAAAAGATATTGTGGAAATAAACTCCAGAGGAGTATCTGATTTATCTTCTCTAAGAACTTGTCCATCTTTATTTGTTTTTCATTAATATTCTACAGAATTGGAAGGAATCTTCAGCAAATACCAAAGCAGAGTAAGCATTTGTATTGGAGGTGGAAATTTTTATGATCTGTAGGGTCATAAATAATTATTGTGTGAAACAGAATTCAGGCGTTGGAGGGAGAAATACTTAATTTTGATAATGCTCAGCAGAGGCCTCTAACAAAAGAAGCTTGTAATGCCCAGATGTCTGAAGAAGCACGGAAAGTTCATAGTAGTTACATGTTACCCAAATGAACAAAGAAGTAGTTAGCTTAGAAGAAACAAGAATTGCTGTTCAGGCTGGTTTGCTGCCAGTCTAACTACAAACTGCTGTCTAAGGAAGTTTGAAGGCCGAAGTCACTGTGAGGATGAGGAAGACGAGGAAGGCGGGACCACCAAATTGAGGAATGAGACCCCCTTCTGGAATGTGCGCACGCGCAGTCTTAGAAGGATTGTATAACAGAAAGGAGGAGATTTGCCCACCCCTGGGTGGCCTCCTGGCACGTACTGGCCTTAAATGACAGGACGCCCCAGGAATAAAAGGAGAGGGCTGACTCAGGTGGGATGGAGACTTTCAACATCAAGGCCACCAATGTCTCCCGTGGGGATGCCCGCTATGATTGAGAGCCTGCCAGCCCCTTCTGTCTGCTATCTTGGAGAGATGCGTGGTCTCATAGCCCTGCTGGCAAGTATTATTCCGTAAGTAACTGTTTCGTATTTGTTTGTACTTGTATTAATGTTGCTTAATTAAAGCCGTCAGTGTTAATAAGTCAGTCTGTTAAACGTGTCCTTATTGCCGAATCCTGAGCCCATCCGGCACAGCATTATAGAATATTCACTTGAAAAAAATACAATTACAAATATTTACAGTGAAAAGTTGATTCTATAGAAGTATGAAACAAATGGTCCATATGATCCTTATAACCATCTTAAAAAAAATTTATAAGGTTAAAATTTAAACAAGCACATCAACGACTGCAATGATTAGTTGTTAGACAGCTTATCAGGCTNAAACCTAAATAACAAGCATTTGAGGAATAGCAGTGTATCTCACAAGCAGTAGAGGATACTCCATTCAGTAAACCAGCTCCGGGTCCCAGGAGGTCAGCCAGATCCAGCCACAGTTCTGAGCAGCTGCTCACTACAGCTTGAATAAGAAGCACAATATTCTCAATCCAGACTCACATGACATCTGGCTTTAGGGCTATGGCCACACAGACACAGCTAGACACACAGGCTTGTGCAGTCCATATCTCTGTGCTTTAGGAAGTGAACGATCTGCACTCAAGTGGCTGTGGCAGTTGACAGGGCAGGCAAGTGCCCAGCTACCAAGGCCTCAGCAGCTGCTCACTTATAAATGGCCTTATCTGAGGCCAAAACCAAGGTAGCTTATGCATTTTAAAGACTTGTGCTTTAGTTGCTTTCGGGCTTTACACTTATATTTGAACGATTACATCATTTAGCAGCCAAAATTAAAAGTATCCTTCACTCCTTCCCACTCCTTACCTTTTATCTTCCATTGGCTGTGCTTAATGCTGCTAACAGACAAGACAGTATATTGGCTAGGAAGGGAATTAGATGCATAAAAGGAACGAAAAACTGAGGGGAACCTTAGTAATAACGAAGTACTCAATCAACTGGATTTCTGGAAGTCTAATTATTATGATAGATTATCTTGATATCATGGAACATAATGATTGCTTTTATTTTTTATTTCCCTCTACCCACCTTGAGTTTGCCAACACCTTCATTCCTATACTTAGTTTCAGGTCAATTCATTAGGGAGAGCTATTTATTATCATCTTAGGATTTTCAGCAAGGTTACAGTATTTCTCACTTCCCCACGGGATTTCACTTACTCTGACCATATGGCTTTGTGTTCTGCATTTGAGATTAGTGCTCAGAACCAGTACACCCCATTGGTCTGCAATTCTGCATTTATTATTTGCCCTCCAGACAAGCTCCCAGTGAAAAAATAAGCTACAACAGACAAGAATAAGGTGGCATTATCTGTTAAACAGACACTCTGAGCTGGACTGTCATTCCCTGGAGTTATAAAACACAGCCCACTTTATGTCAGCAACTTTTAGCGTCATGGAAACAGGGACCGCAATCAATCACGGACACTGAACTGCATATAGAAAACACCAAGGCTTCAAGGCATAATGGCATTTGCCACAAATCTGCTTGTTAAAAGATGTTTGTCTTTATGCATTACTCCGCAGGTTCATTGTGCTATCAAATGAGACCAAACAACTTCATCTCTAAGGCAAAAATATTTTTCATGTATATCAATTATGTTTTAAAAATATTTGCCTGTATTGCAAATGCTAGGACTTGTATATATAATTATTTCCACAAGGAAGTATTCATTGAAATGATCAAGTGTAAAAAATGGAAGGTCTTCCATATACTGACCAGGCTCAAGAAGCCAAAACCCAGGTATTTTGAGTATATGGATGACTTCACTTGCTAGGAAGTAGTCTTCAGCTAGGAAGTTTTCAATTTAAAATGGTATCCAGCAAGAGGTAGGCCTGTAAATGCAATCGTGAACATTACCATCAATTTAACTGAATAAGCAAGCAAGATATTTTCAGCCAAACAAGATGATTCATTCTGTTGCAATTTGGCACAAGACCAAGATTACTGCTCCTCTACTTTCCTCCTCAGATTATAGTTTATTTTATATATATATTATATATATATATATGTATATGCATATATATATTATATATAATATTATGAAGACTTACTGGGTATGTCCCAAAGTGCAGAAAACTCACCTATGACACTTGCCATTCTAAAAGCTGATTTTCATAAACCACAATCTGGAAGACTCTCTAATAAAATACATGACTGTTTTAGGCAAAGCATATGCCATGCAGAAAAATTAATAAAACTGTAGGAAAGCAGAATTTTCACCCAATCCATAGACACAGAAGCCTAATAAACTACCCAATTAACAAACAAACCAAAACCCCAGCACAGTCTTCAACTCTTAAGCCAATATACCAGCAAACTTCAGGCAAGACAGATGCAGATGACTCCATTACACTGGCCCAAAGGGGCAGTAGAAGCAGGAACAGTCATGGTGCTGCTCCCATGACAAGGACTGGTTGTTGCCCTGAACTCAGAAGCCCTTTCACAACTGCTGCTGCTGTTCTGGCCCCCACAGTTGCCCTCAGACTTTGCCCTTTACCCCCCCGCAGGGTTTTTACCATGCTGAACTGTGTTCGTTGTAGCCTTTCCATACATAGCCTTTGAGTAAACATTCCTCTAGCCAGGCACATAGCACACTACTTGTTGTTTGTTTGTTTTGTTATTTATTTATTTCACTTTTACAATTATTCGTATATATTAGTAAGGTGTCCTTAAAGGAAGTCTTCCTTAAAGAAATATAAATACTGAAAGATGCCTCACCATTCCATGTGCACCTAAACTGACTTTTAACTTCCATTTTATGCATTACTAATGTATTAATTCAAGAAGTTCAGTACTACTATATTAGCAAATTAAAACCAATCCAAATAAACTTGCAAGATTTTGAAATTATATCAGAATATAGAATATATATCACAACCCAAAACAGAGCTAATAACTTCATATTATAGAAGTATCTTCCTAAAAGATTTGATCTTAAATTTAAAGAAAGAATCCTGTCAGTACTGGTTTATGCACCAAAATTTTACTATGAATACAGGTATGAAATTGATTTTAAACATGCATCAAAGGCTAATTGCAAAGGCCTTTTGAGAACCAAGAAAGGGAAAATAAAATTATGTCTGTGGATAGAAAACAGAGTATTGCTTCTGATAATACTCGGCACTTGCAGAACACTGCTCTGTGCAAACATTAATTCTCATAATTGTCCTGAGAGTTTGGTAAATACTATTTAACAGAGCTAAGATGCAATATCAAGATCCCCTTCCTATTTCTCATTTATGCTTGTTTATATATTTTCTTGCCAATCTCTAGCAGTGTTTTGCAAGCCTTTAAAGATAAATCTATCTCACTGGCAGATAATTAACTGATGGAAAATGTCTTCAATTTAATTTGAGAGCTGTTTATGAAAACGATATACCGGGCAGATATCACATCTTGACTTAGTAAGTGCTTAATGATGTGTTCTAAAATAAAAATTCGTAGTTCTTTGGGTAAGAATGAACAGTCAGCACAACTGTAGTAAAGCACTGAAAACATCACCATTTCTCCCACCCTCCCACCCCAATATCTGCAGCTTATTCCTCTGCTTTGTCTTTCCTACTCCCTCCATCCTTTCCTTCTCGCTCCCTGCTTGCTTTGTTAGTTGCCACTGAAAGCTGAAATAGCTTTATATTGTCAAGCCAAGGACATCTCACATCTGAAGTGGAGGGAAAACAAAACAAAAAACAAACAAACAAACAAACAAACACCAAAACACACACACACAGAAGAACCCCTCACACACTTTGTCTTTTGAATGCTGCTTCAAGATAATTGCATTAAATGGAAATCAATGGGCATGCATGCATTTGCACAATTTTCTTTTGAACCCCTTTCTACATTTGAAAGCTGTATTCATCTGCAGCATTTACCACAATTTGAGCAAGCTGAGAATCTGTGGTAGGAAGTAATTGATATAGCTGGCCCAGAAATAAAAAGAATAACACTTGAATTTTTCAGGGATCCGAAGGGCAAATGTAGAAACTGTGATCATACTGACAAGCTAGAGTAAAAGAACATAAATGGACAAAATGAGATTATACACAGCTATGTGGAAAAGCTTTCCCCATTTCACCTGCCAGTGCTAATTAAACTTGTACTAGAAAAAAAAAAAAAAAAAAATTCTTGTCTAGTCTCTGGCCTTCCAAAGATATCAGCCAGGGTAGCTGAAAAGGTTGGGCTAATATCCATTAATTCTATAAAGAATTCTAGTGTGATTTCTCTCCTTTACACTCCTTTACAACAGATGAGGAATTTGGCAGATGTTAAGATACAGAGCATTCAATCAAACTTGAACAAGGAAAGAACATTTCTCCTTTCCATCATTACTATGTTTGTGGAAGAGGCATAATAATACAAGCTTTTTTGTTTAAAAAAGAAAAACTTCCAAAAAGGGCAAAATATCTGTTTGCATAATTCTTGCATAATTCTTACATATTTCTCACAGCCACTTCCATCAAGTTTTAGACATAAAAAAATAAAAAAAATACAACGATAACAAAAACACACCACACATGCTAAGATGGAGGGGAATGTTGATACTACTGTATGTGTATGTCTACAAATAATACAGTAAATTCACAAAAATGCTATGGAAAGAGCCCTATGGAAACACTGCATATCAAAGTCTGATAAGCCTGAAAATTAAGCATCTTTAGCAAGAGTGAAAACAGCCACAGTGCATGTCAGCAGTCCCTCTGTTTGAGCACAGATGTGCATTAATACATCAGAATATAATCAGAGGCCAATCCTGGGTCAACCACACTAGTTTTAACAGCTTATATCACAAAAACATCACCACTAATTTTCAGCCACCATGTTCTACAACAGTATGTAGAATTAGTGCTTAGATCAAGAGATATCATGAGTTTTACGTAAGTGAGGCTAGACTCAGTGAGACTGAGCTACATCTTCATAAATCTGTAGCAGTGCACAAAGCTACTTCTGAATGGAAGGAATTAGAGAAGTGTTTGACAATCTTAAGACCGCTTGTCCATTTAATGCAAGATAAAATCTTTTATCTAAAGGAAAAAATTACTTAATCATAGAATCATAGAAAGCTTAAGGTTGGAAGGGACCATCTAGTTCAACCTCCCTGCACACGCAGGGTCACCTAGAGCATGTGGCACAGGGCTGCATCCAAGCAGGTTTGGAAGATCTCCACAGAAGGAGAATCCACAACCTCTCTGGGCAGCCTGTGCCAGGGCTCTGGCACCCTCACTGTCAAGACATTTTTCCTGAAGTTCCTGTGGAACGTTTGGTGTTTCAGTTTGTGGCCATTACCTCTAGTCCTATCAAGAGCCACCACTGAGAAGAGGCGGCCCCATCCTCCTCACTGCCTCCCTGAGGTCCTTATAGACACTGGTCAGGTCTCCTCTCAGACTTCTCTTCTCCAGGCTGAACAGGCCCAGCTCTCTCAGCCTTTCCTCACAGGGCCCATGTTCCAGGCCCCGGATCATCCTCGTAGCCCTGCGCTGGACTCTCTCCAGCAGCTCCAAATCCCCCTTGTACTGGGGAGGGAGCCCAGAACTGGACACAGTACTCCAGGTGTGGTCTCACCAGGGCTGAGTAGAGGGGCAGGATCCCCTCCCTCGACCTGCTGCAGACGCTCTTCCTAATGCAGCCCAGGATCCCATTGGCCTTCCTGGCCACGAGGGCACTGCTGCCTCATGGTCAACTTGTCATCCACCATGACGCCCAGGTCCTTCTCTGCAGAGCTGCTCTCCAGAAGGTCAGCCTGTACTGGTGACTGGGGTTATTTTTCCCCAAGTGCAGGACCTTGCACTTGTCTTTGTTGAATTTTATAAGACTTCTCAGTGCCCAAATGATTGATTAGTGATTGAGTTCAAAGAAAGTGGTCTACAGTAAGTTCAAAACGGAGCTGAAATCATACTTCTTGAACTTCCCTGTGCTGTGCCTGTGTAGAAAGAAATGTCAGAATGAGATGTCAACAGTAAAAAGAAATAAGTACTATGAAGAGAGCCCCAAAACTTTGCCATTAGCATAAAAAACACTTTGAGGAACAAATCCTGCACAAGTCTTCTTGTTAGGCTGAAGTCTTTCATTCTGAGAAACCAGCTCATTAAAAATATTATTATTTTGTTTAAATAAATATGTGGGTTCAGATTACTAGTTTTAGAAAGATGTTAACACAAACCATTCTGTCATTGAGGTCTGGAGTAACTTTGCCCATTTTGTATAAAACAGCACCAGAAAATAATAGAATTAATGTACAGAAATAGAGTACAGAAAATTAGCTAATAGATAGCCTTGTGGTAGGTGCACTTCTGCCCCTTCCCCCTTGTGTCTGCAGAGGAGGTTATTGTTGCTGATGATGACGTGTGCACGCGCTGCAAAACAGGTACACTTCTGCCCTTTATCAGTAGAGGGGAAGTTGTTACTCTACTTATAATGACACTTATTGCACAAAACAGTTTGGAACATCTTGACCAAATCCTGATTTGACTAGTGTGTTCCACTAACCCAGGGCTTTCCAAGTTGGAGCTCAGTTCTCCTTGGAAGCAGCAGGTCTGCAGTGGAGGACTCTCCCCTTGTGTCAGGATGCTGCCTGAGGAGACTCCTCAAGGTCGAGAGCCCTCTCCCTTCTCCTGGGGTGAGTAGTTATTGTGCGTTTGTTCCTTGGAACAAGCCAAGAACCCCATGCTGCAGTACAGAATTTCCTGTACTGACATCCGAAACCTGCTTTGTAAATGCTGCATACTATTCATGAACTCGACTAATTCTCTTGAATGCATCTGGACTTACAGTCAACAGACTGCGAATATGGTGGTGCCAGAGTCGGGCCTATAGTTACCACAGTATTAGTGGTTTCCCTACTAAAAAGTGAGCCCAACTGCCCCCAGTCCCTTGAACCTCTGAGGATCAACTGGATTGCAAGGGGATTCATCTCTTACCAAATTTGACCTTCTTCAAACAGTAACAAGTTTAACGAAAGAACTTTTGGGAAAAAAATCTGAAACTCAGGATCTAATTAGTAGCAGAAATCAAGTTCTTTGTCCCCTAAAATTGGATGTGGCTACGTGCAATACAATGATTAGTTTATCAAACATAAGGCAGAGTGTTCAATAGTTTTTTTGTGTTTTATTTTTTGTTTTTTTCTTATTTTAAAATAGGATGACAACCTTATGTCACAAAAGGATGTTAACACACATTTCACTAGCAAGGACGACAACACTAATAAAACCAACCACAGAACTCTGATCTCTGACTCATTGATCTAAATATCTAAATATTTATACATATTTTTTCTTAACTAAGAAAATTATAGTGCCCTGAAGCAGTGCTAACATGGCAGCCTGATTTAGAAAGGGTAACAGAGCAGCTCAAACAACTCAACTAACTATATGCCAGATGCCAGTAACCTAGGACTTCCTATGAAACCTTAGCAATGGGCAATGGAGTGAGGATGGCAGAAAAGGTAATACTGGATTCAACTGAAGTCTTGATGGCGAAAGACTGTTTCAATCTACAAATGCAGATTCACAGCAATTTTTTTTATACAAATAGGATATTACCCACTAAAATATTCACAATAATTAAAATTCACAGTTAGATGACATACAAATAGGTCAAGATATTTAATTAATTACTTAGCTGCACAATTCACCATCACCACCAATTGCCATTAATTTACCATCACTGCACAAGCTATCTTGAAAAAAGTTGCTAGTGTGAGAAATACTGGGAACTTAGGAAGGGGGTTCAGTGTTTGTGGTGGGAAACATAGTTCCCATGTTACTGCAAGGGGAAAGAGCACCTCCCAAACAATTTGAAGAGTGTACTAGCAAGAGGGCATAACTCAACATAACTAAATTAGTGTTTGCCAACACTGTTTCAGAGCATGAGCTACTGAATTCTTCAAGCTCATTTGTGCTAAAGGTTCCTTGCAGCAGCTCTCAACATACAGGCTTTTTTATTATAAGGGCAATTCCTGTGCTAAATTTGATTGCTGCTCCTAATACAATTTCCCAGCCTCAACAATGACCTAAATCACATGTTTCAAAAGAAAATGAGCATAAGCCTACTGACTACAATTAGAAATTACCAGCCTACAGAGAAAGCTAATTTCTCTGCTTTGCCAGTTTGAGGTGGCTTTATTCCCAGACACACAGCATATGCAAGAAGATAAGGCAGAAAAGGAGAAAAACTCTTATTCAATTTCGGTATATCTACTCCCCAGTGGTATGTTGAGGAAGCCTGAGAATTCCGTTCACCTTAAGCCAACATATGTGCAAACTGCCCTCCCTTTCCCTCAAATGCTCCCTGTGCACTTGCCAGCAATGATATTCATGCACCCAAACGCAATGTAGGTTTGAGGACTAATCTGGCTGAAAGGTTTATTTTTTTCCTTTTATCAGCTTAGTTTGTGACCAAATCAATTCCCTATCTAGCTTGCTCAGCAGCTGCATGAGCTCCTTTCAGCAACAACCTACAATTACGTCAGTTTAAAGCAACTGGGGCACCTTAGAGGTCTAATCTCTCTTTTATAACTAAAGAAAAGTAATACCAAATAAGAACTGAACTTTTTTCTATTAACTATTACATATGCATATATAAAAATGTTAGGCTCCTAAAATGAATGTCTTCTAATACATTGCATGAATGACTCTTGCTCTCTAATCATCTCTTTCTTTTTTAGGCTGGGTGTTTTAAAAAAAGCTAAACACTGGATCAACCACTGCTTTATTTAGTAAGATGTAATGCACTTTTTAAGAAAAAGTCATTTTCCAACTTATCTGGCTGACGTATTTTCTTTGAATTATAAGAAAGCATCAACAGGAGCAGCAAGATTGCAGGTGTTCAGATGGAGGTCTTTAAAATATGAAATCTTAATTATGGCATCCAGATGACTCTTTGAAGGCCTGTTTCTTTCCTCCCACTCACCAATTTTCCCCTAAATTGGTGTTCGCAATAGTTTTGTCTCTAGAAGAATAATTATCTGATTTTCTAGTTTTACTCCCTCTGACCAAAAAAAATAGTCACATGACCATTCTTACTGCTTTTTCCAACAGATTTTTAGGTGATCTTGTCAATGTTTATGTTCTTTGTATTTAGAAATCATTCTCCCAGTGTTTTTTCTTCCTTCCTATACTCTTTGCCTAAATCCCGAACACATTTCTGGTAAGGCTAATCTTTCTGCAGCTAGCTCACTGCAGCAGACATTGTGGCACTCTCAGTTTTCCTTTTGTCCCAGACCATATAAACAGTGGGCTGACATTACTCTTAACTTGCTAAGAACAAGAGTGATAAATACGGTATCATACCTACACTTGCTCAGCTTAATCCAGTCACAAAAGGCACTGTAACAGAGGTGTTAAAGAACAAACAACCACACCCCCAAAATCATTCGACCTCAATCCTAGCCACAGGATCCCCTGCTCAGAAATCACTGCTTTCCCTCAGGGCCTTCTAAAGACCAAAGGCCATGCCGACATGCCTGCGAAGTGCAGCCATAGTGCTTGCCCTGCCTGCCCATATCCCTCACACGTGCACTGGGCTCAGAGCCCTTATCCTGCTCTGTGATGATCAACGCAAGCCAGGTACCACTCCTCGTGTATATGTTGTCCTCACATGCCAGAGAGCTTTGCTTGTTGGGAATATTAGAGTCTTAGAAGATGATCACAGCAGCTTCCAACCAAGGACTTCTCTGTTCTAATGACTAGTTTGTCTTTGTGCTTCTGCCCACATCCTTTTCCATGGGATCAGGAGAGGGCTGTAGTTCAGTGTTCCCTGAACAATCCCTACTGACCTTCTACCATTGTTTGCATCCCTCCGAGCTCCTTCAAAGCATACAAATCCCTAGCATGGAGTTATCTTGAGTTACATTTACAATTTTCTACTAGATATAACCTTTCTTCCATTCCAGAGTAATCTAGACAGCATGACCTAAGAGATAAGCCAATAAACACATATCAAACAAGGTGTTAAAACTTGATATGAAACACTTCCAAAAGAAAAGAAAAAGCAACAATGGTTTTATATGCAAATGGATTTTTTTATTCAGAGCACCTGTATTACTACAATAAAACCGCTACTGGCATATACCTTGATATCAGAGGGTAATATATCAAGTCTGCCTTTGACTTAAAATTTGATTACTATATACTGAAATAAATCTCACTTATCAGTAAGATCCAAAATTCACTAGGAAAGGTAGCATTTCCTTTAGGCAAATCAATATATCTTAAACCAAGCTTAAGGAATAGAGCATAAAACAGAGGCTAAAATTCACAAATACATAACATCTCTTGTTTACAGCTGTAATGGTACCTTTTTTATGCTTGCCAGGACTAAAGTAGTACTTGCAAGCCCAAACATACAAGCAAAAACTAGATGGAATACAAAATAGTTTTAAAAAGAATCATAAACACTGGCATCACCACAGCCCAGTGTCTTTGGTCTGTCTTTTAAGCCAAGGAACTTCAAAGCCCACTCAAAAGAGAGATGCTTCAAGTTTTAATGCAGGCTTTTATATTTACACAATTTCTGCACCATCCATATGTCAAAATAGTTCTGTTGAAAAAATATAACTGACATTTTCCTAAATGGTTAATACATTCAGAACACAATAAATTTCCCTCCTGAGGGTCCCACAGCCAAGAGTAAAAAGCCTGAAAAGGCCAGAGTCATTCATCATGCAACTAAAAGAAGGGTAAACTAAGCCAAGAATGTACGGTTTTTATCTTTATGCCATAATAACGGAAGATTAGAAAACTGCCAGCATAAGTAGTGAGTATTCTTTAAGGAAAACCAGTCCAGACTGGATCATATGAAGTCATTGCCATCATTAACAAACATGTGCTTTCTCAGATGCTCACTCCTGCATGGAAAACTTGATGCACCTAGAAACAGTTCTAGAGTATTCTCCCAAAGGATATTATTTCACACCTGCATTTCAAAAAAACAAACAAAAAAAATAAACAAAAAAATTGATTAGTTTTGCAGGAGAATCAAAGAAAATAACAAGACAGTGATATGCATGGTAGGCTGCAATGTTTTTTCACAGTATTGATTTTTAGCAACCTTTGTAACGATTAGGCTAATGTGCTTTCAAATTGCAGTTCTATCACTGAAGCAACAGCAGCAATGAAATAATACTTACTTCTGATTGACAAGAAAAGTGAGACATTTCAATTAAAAAAAATCCAATTTATTTTCTCCACATGCATAAATAGCAATGAGAGTTCTGAATCATTTATAGCAAAACCAGTTACCAAGTCATTGTAGATAAAGTCAGCATGGCATTAAATCCCTAGCAGATGTATCAGGATTTTGACATGCTTTGAATAATACCAAGAAAAATGCCACAATATGCATTTTTTAAAATGAAGAATGGTAGAAATCTTGTCAATAACAGCTAGTTTAATACAGAACCACAGATAGAAAGTATATAAGATACAAGAGACAGTCTGAAGTAACTCTAAAAAGGCAAAATATATCTATACTGAAGATGAAACTACTGTCCTCATTGTTAGGTATTATAGCAATATTAATCCAAGTTCTAATTTTGTCTGCAACTTCAGTCACTTTGAAACCAGATACACTGTCAACAACATAACTTTCTGTTATTCAGCTTGATTTTTGAGTTTTATCTTGTCTCTGCCCCTTTTTTTTTTTTATCTTTCTCTTTCTCTCCCCATACGCAGCCATTAAAAACAGCAACACCAGACCGTTATCCATGTTTCAGTTTCCTGTTTCTGAAAACTGGTTTCAAGCCAGTTCTATAACTAACTGACACAGAGCATGTATCTTTGTGTCAGGTTGTTTGTATTCCTAAGACAAACAATTTTGTAATTTGTTGGAATTATTATGGTAACCTTAAAACCAAACTGGGACTTATTAGTGGATCTAATGTTGAAGAGAGATTCCCCTGCCCACTATGATTTAATAAGTGAAGGGAGTCCTTTAGGAACAATACATTATACATGTACTCACAACACACAGTTCAGATTTGCTTTATAAAAAGCAATTGGAAGGTTATTTTCCTGTGTGCTACAGTATGTCTGGCAACACAGCTTTTAATTTGCATGTTTTGGTGTTTTTCAGCTTAATGACCAATTTGAGAACTTAGATTAGATTAAAGCATTTGTTAAAAAAATTCAAAGCAATTTAGATAGAAGTGCTAATACTCTTACAATCATGTATATATAAATATTTTAAATAGAGTCCTTTTTCCTCTCACTAAAAACTACCGAAACATAGCAGAAACTGGGAAGCAAAATACAGAATGCTAGCCATAAAATTGATATAAACTGCTGTCAAGGAACAGACTTCTTGTTTCTCAGATAAATGGCTTGAAACTACATCCCTCACTTCAATGGAGGATAGTGCTAACACTACAAGTAAAGAAAAGTATTAAATATCACTTACTGAACACAGTAATTTCACATAGATTAATATTAAGTGAAAAGGGAGTAGAATTCGGGAAATGCAATATAACACAAAAACACTTGCCATTAGATTAGCTGTTTGATTTTCACAGCAAGTTGGAAGCTGATATCCAGTTAATCTTCATCCTTAAGCACCAAGAGATTCACAATAGCTTTTACAGCTCACCATTTAAGTAAAAAACATGGCAAAAAAACTTAATGCTGTTAGCTCAGATGAAGGTAGACCATGGCCTTGACAACCAACCACCTGTTGGTAAAGTACCTGATTTCTCCCAAGGTGAGATCATAATTTTATTAAAATGTGAAACGCTTGAGGTTATTTCCTTAGGTAATATTGCATAGTCATTTTTCACAGTGCAAGCATTATGGATGCTTTTATTACTTCTCTCTTCAGTAATAGGGAGAGAAAAGTGAATTAAAAAAAAGCTTTGAAAAATCTTTGCTGGTGGAGGGAGGAATTCTATAATTATTTGTTTACTATCATCTTTTATCATGTCATTATCTTTTTTCCTGTTTGGAAATTTAGAGGAAAACAGCTCCCTGCTGCTGCATCCTAACTGTATAAATTAGCAATTGAACTACATTCACTGTGCGACTGCTTTGCCAGGTAGAGTCTTCTACATTTCTAACATTCTGAATGAGCCCTGAGCAACCACTTCTCAGAAATCAACATCATTCTAATAACTAAAACTATTGAAGTGCTTTTAAATTAGAAGCTTAGTATAGAGATGTTTAGCTTGATAAATACTGTTACCACTTCACATAAAAGGCTATCTTATCTACGCGAATTATGCCACCTTGATTTCTTCATGCTCCCTCCTTTGCCCCTGTCCTTCTGCCCCCTCTCCTCCCTCAAACTGTATCACAATATAATAGATGGAGATCGTATATGCAATTTGGTGTAGACTTTTCTCAGCAAGCAATGCTCTTTCAATGATGCTCAGACTTGCTCTGCTTTCCATACCACTGCCCATTTATTCTTATCAATACATTCAGGGATTACGTTTAGTCAAGAGCCTTTGCAGCAAGCAAAGAGATTCAAAATAAAATGATGAACATGAAATTACTGCAAGCAAGGCTAGCAAAGGACTGCTTCCATCTGTCACCCAACATAGCACTTTAAGGCCAGACTGCATGGAGAACAATTCTTCTCTCTACCTCTCCTCCTACCTAAATATATAAAGTAAAATTTTCCTTACTTCCCACAAAGGAGAAATTTTATTTTGACTAATTTTCTGGTCTCAAAATCTAAAACATGGCTTATCATAAAAAAGTCTGTAAATACCCTAATACAGATGAAATGTATCCATTTACACTCTCTTGTTTGGTAGAGCTCATTTTTCTTGATTGAAATACATTTAAGGTACAGCCACCCCTTCTTTCATTATGGCATAGACTCTTCTAAGTAATTGGCCTGTAGCAAAGCAGAATTAAAAAAACAAATCAGAAGAGAACCATAATATTATGCAAATAGCCAAAAATGTACAAATCAATACAAAAGCCATAAGATTTGGCACTATTTTAAATAACAATTTTGAGGCTGATGCTATTTTCTGCCCAAGAAAATTGCAAACAGAAATTTTACCAGAAGCTGAGGCCTCCTAGTTGGATCCTTATGTACAAAAGTAAATAATTTATTAACTTTCAATTAATCCTGTTATATGAAGAGAAAATGGAAGACAAAAACTAAATACAGAAAGATGACTAAATCACTGAAAATCAGTGACACAAGATCTACCTCGGGAAGAATCCTTTTCCTTCCCCTGATTTCCCATTGTAGCCAGTGCCTTATTTTTATGCATTACAATCACAAGTTGATGTCACTTTTTTGTGGTATAAAAGACAAATTTTGCATTTTTCCAGCTTGATAACAGCAAATGAATTATGAAGATGGCAAGAGTCAATCTTATAAAGCATAGGATCTTGCACAAGTTATTCTTGCACAAGTTATTCTATTACTATGTTTTCAGTTAGATCAACTTCTTGACTTTTATTAGCTTTATCCCTTTAGTTTGATTTCTAAAAGATTTATAGTTCTTCAGCCCTAAATTATGGTCATAACTTTAAATCCTACCCCAAAGTACAAAAATTAAAGGAAGTAATTCCATTGATTTTATTATTTTTTCAATCACTTTCACATTTTTTAAAGTTAGATCTATTTTTAACTCCATATTTTACTGATTAGTCTTTTCTTAATTGTTACCTCAGTTTATTAGCAGACAAATTTTATCTTAAATGGCTTCAATTTAATGGAAAAAGGTCCTAATAAATTATCTACTATTTATAATACCTACTATATTCCAATAAAGTTCAGGATATTGGCATAGAAGCTAGTAGAAGATAGGAAAACATTTGTTTGAGCAGTGTTCTGTAGCAAGTTTGAAGGATATTAAAATCATTTTTCACTAGATCTCTTGAAAAAATCTTTTGCACTTTCATTAGCAAGTTGTTTCTCAGTAAAACAAAAAAGTGAAAAAAAAAAGTACAGATTATTTTGAACTGCAGAAAGACAATTCCTCCAATTCTCCAACAAATAATTTAATTTCCATTCCAAAGTCTTATACTAACCTTAAAAGCATAAGTAAGTAATTATACACTCTGTCTCGTCTGAGCAACAATTTACCTTTGATGAATAAAGCATCCCAAAGATGCACGGATTAATTTGAGAAAGATTTTAAAAATATTATTTACAATATTTAACATACAAAACCCCACTCTCTAAATGAGGAAACTTGCAATATTTTGCACTCCTGCATTTAGCAGAAAAGTGATTATTCATTTTAAAATACATAACAAGATTAGAATAGTATCAGCATATTTAACATATATTGAGTGATTGCAAAACTGTACTAATACAGATCTATAATGATTGTACTTACTATCTTTTTCACTGCTTTCAGCCCTTAATAAGCATGCTGTCTGTACTGAAAAGAATACTAAGTATAGGCATATTTAGAAAAAAATTCAAAACAATTGCTATTGTTGCACATACTACTTAAAACAATTGTCATGAGAGTCAGTAACAATGGTTCATGGATGGCTGCCGACACTAAACATCATGGGAAACATGTCCAATACTGATGGTCTCCAGGAAACCATGGTTTCTGTGTAAAATCATATTTGTCTCCATGAACCATGTCAGCTAAGTCTTTTATACATATGTTGCTTCAAACATATGCACTTTGTGAGCAAACTATCAGTCCTAAATAGTTGCTTACAGTCAGTTATCTTGTCAATTACTAGTTTCTACCAGCTCATATCTAATGTTAGGTTGTACATTCCCTTCTCTGTATTTAGAGGATTGTCTTCTTCTGGAAATAAATCCTGATTTCTCTAGCTTCCCTGCTAGCCACCCATAATACCAAACATCATAACAGCGCATGGATTCCAGAAAGACAGTGAGCAAAACAGAAAGCACAATAACTGAAGAATTATTAGGCTGGATAATGTAACAGACAAGCTAGTGGTAACTGTTTATAAATCTTGGAAAAGAAGTCTCAGGAAGGTATCTCCATCACCCATTCTTTCCCAAGTTTTCAGAGTTATAATGCTTTAACATTTCAAAGATATCATTATTTATGACATTCATTATTTATGGGGGAACAAGAAGAAGAAGGATGAGTGATATATCCACAGGGACACAAGTATTATAATAATATATGCAAAGTACCTTTGCAAAGTAGAATATTATTCTAGAATCAATTTAATGACTAAACAAAATCTAAGAAACTCTCTCTATATATTGTCTAAAGTTGAACATAACAATAAAGATATCTTCAGTTTGCATTTAGAAAGCAAAAAGATGTAAAAAGATTTATCAAAACCACACAATTAAAGATTAGCGAACTCATTTCCTCTAGTGACCTTGCTCTTTTACATTAGCTAAAACATAATAAATTTAAACAGTTTTGCCGGTATTCCCTCAAATGGTGGACACTTCTTTAGCTCACACTTTATTTCCTACTAAAACACCCAATTCATTACTGCAGTCAGAACACATAAGGCAGAGGCTTTGACGTGAGGAAATGTCAATTCCTCAGATTCACTCTCACATCTATTGATAGTACGTGTTTTCTTTTTACTACACTGAACAAGCATCACTAATTGTGGAAAACTTGACCTCTAATTTTCCTTTCCATATAGGCATATAACTCAACTATGTTATTCTAGCTGTATTTAACATTAGGTGTATTGTTCTCCTAAAAATGAGCACATTCAAGAATTACAAGGTCCTGCACTTGGGGAAAAATAACCCCAGGCACCAGTACAGGCTGGGGACCGACCTGCTGGAGAGCAGCTCTGCAGAGAGGGACCTGGGCGTCATGGCGGACGACAAGTTGCCCATGAGGCAGCAGTGCCCTCATGGCCAAGAAGGCCAA
>VZSV01000104.1:165242-176443 GCA_013398735.1 Nothocercus julius
ATATAAAAAATAATCTTCCTCAGTAGATGGAAACTTTATTTCTTTCGTCCTTAAATCAATGAAGATTTTCAGAATTAGTTATCCATTTTATAATGTAGCTTTTGGAAACTATACTGTCAAGATTGGCTGATGATACAGGAAAGTGTTGTTCTTACCTGGAAGGCAATCCATGAATGTTACATTTGGGAATAGCAAAAAATACAAATATATTCCTGCTGATCTCAGAAAGTCAGGATACAGATAGTAGTGATGCACAAGGCAGATTCACAAAAGAATTTCAGATTTGTATGTCAAGTTTTCAGTAATTCCTGGTAGAAGTTTCAATGTAGAAGACCTTCTTATTATTGTTGGCTGGCTTGGCAAGCATAGCATTATGCTGAGACTGACAGGTTGTCCAAACTCTGATTTCTGGAAACTACTCAAAGACCATTTCCCTTGGGATCAACAGAAGATATCCAATCAAACTGATATGCTGACATGAATGATGTTTTTTGTTTGTTTGTTTTTCCATATTATTTGCATTCAGATAAGGAATTTATTTGGCAACATTTTTTGGCACAGTTAGGATGAGTAAGTTGGTACCATTATTGTCACTGGAAGTATCAGAGTGAGCAGGACATTGTTCTTGTGTAGTCTTGGTTTCAAGAGAAGCAAGAAAGCAAAAGGGTGTACCTTACAGTTATAATTTTCCTTAGATATTTGCTGTTGGCCAGTGTCTGTAAGAGGATACTGAGTAGATGGATTGTGACAATTTGCTCTCAAGTGCCTGCTTGGTTGGCTGAAATAAGCATTTCTATCTAATTTAAGCACCAAAGCATTTTTTGAAGCTCAGAATCAGAATATTTATCTTTTATCTGAACATGGAAATGGCAGAATGCAAAATAGGAGTAATGATAAGAATATCTTTGAACTAAATTAGTTTGAATGAGAGTGAGTTCTGTATTCTTCCCCTTAAGTAGTGCAACCTGAAATACCTGTTCCTTAAGCTGGAGACTGATTTATACAGAATTTCTCTTCTCCAGTGTCATCCACATTATTTTCCTGTCTGTTTTTTTAAAAGTGTTTTCTCTCTCCTTTAAGAATTATTCTGCACAGCCTTCAGTCAACAAATTGCATATTGGAGTCATGAGACAGCTGACTGGAGGAAGTGAAAATGGTCATTCAAGTAGAAGAGTACTTCAACAACAAAAACGTCATGACATGATTTGGAGTCAACTCAAGTCACTACTGCATTCTCCTTGTCAGTCAATGTCAGCTCCCTGACTTCATGATTATATATTTAGGGGGAAATTGTTTTGAAATGTTGTTTTGGAACTGAGAGAAATATAGCAAGCAAATCCTGTCAATCCTACGCACCTCACTTAATGCTCACTTTGTCTTTTTGTGATGCTGCTTAGGCAGTTGTGATGTTACTTTCCTGAAGAGGAATGCATTATCAAAACACTCAAGAAACTCTACAGTGTGCTCACAGAAAGGAAGGTGAAATGGAAAATATAGTTATACTACATGCAAATGAACAGAGCTATTAATGGATAATATTGACTGTTTCTCAGAAAACTAGGTATGGCATTAAGCAGATTAAGTTAGAAAATAAGATTCAGAGCTGTTACCTAGTAGTGAAAATCCCTACCTAATATCTGTGTCCATCAGCCAGATGCCCAAACTGATTTTTAAATGGAGAACAAATGGTTGTAGATTACTATTCCAGAAACTGTGAACAAGACCTGATGTGCATGCAGTATTAACAATAAAGGGTAGATGGGTAGACATTTAGCTTTGAAAAAAGCAGGCAGATGCCTACTTTACAAGCACCAAGCTTTTTTTAGTCATGCTTAACCTTGCTTTGGAAACAAACAAACAAAAAGTGATGAAACATATAGACATGTAGGTAAGTTTGTTGAAAAGTTGGTAGTCTGTCTTTCTATCCCACATCAGTGCCCTTGTCATTTTTTCACTGTGTTTGAAGACTGCAGGTGTCTAGTACACTAGAACTTAGTCATTAGACAGCGCTCTTCAGAGGAAATAAGGTCTAACAGAAGATGTCTTGAAATAGACAATATTTAGGAACAGAACAGCATGGCAGTTGCCCTGGAGAACTGATATTCTCATATCCATCTACTAGAATGCCTCTCATTATCAGTGTTTAATTAATACACTTGTTCTTCTTTAGTGAAAGCTGATTTTCTCTAGTGTTAATGTATCTGTGTGATTTTCTCTAGTGTTAATGAATCTGTGTGTTTTCTGGTTTCTGATATTTTAATTAATCTCTCTCTCTTCTTTACAGTACCCTCGCCTAGAAACCCAGCTATTCTATTCTAATCATTTTGGGGGAACTGTGACATGAAAAGCCTCTATAAGTGTTAAAATACTTATATAGTATTGAGATATCGAGAATATTGGGATAGATTCTTTGCAGCTCACGTGTTACCTTGTTTTATTCTTCATTAACTACAAAGAGAATCTTCCTTGCTAAATACTGAATGTTTTCAGTATTTTTTTTTGTTTTAAAATCCTAGGAACTACATTAGGAACTACAGGACATTAAGTGGACCCTTGATGATCTCTGAGAACACTGAATCAGCAGTCAGTTCTATCTCAAGGCACTGAGAATTATATTGAAAAACAAACAAACAAACAAACAAAAAACCCCACTTGAGTTTTCAGAAAATTCTATCCATTGTATATAGAATTTATATAATCTATATTTCAGACTTTTTATGAAACATATTTTATTTATCACCCTTCAACTTTCTACTGCTTTTTTTTGCATTCATACTTACTTTACCTACTTGCAAAGTTTAGGAAAAAAAAACAGCAAAGTACTCAGTTAAGGTTTAAAATAGTATTAATAATAATAGATAAAAGAAGGAAAAAGATATTTATATTGTAATGATATAATGTCTGAATAATAGCAAAATCTTGTTAATTATGAAGAAGGAGTAAAAGGGCAATGACACCATTGATTTGAAGATACAACATTATGACATATTATGTGATTTTATATAAAACTATTTGTCAAAAAGATTGTTATGTCCAACTTTGATAAATATATCTTATACCTATCTGGAGCCTAATTTTGGAACCTATAGTCATTGCTAAAACACGGCTGAAGGAAACAAAGCTTAAAGAAAACAAAGGAACAAAGTTGAAAAAATTAAAAGATAGCTTTTGGAAGGTCGTAAAAATAATGCAGGGATTAAAGAAACAACTAATCATTTTACATTATATAATTTGAGTCCATCCTTTCTGAGGCCTCTAGTACACAGGAAGTGGCACAAATTCAGATCAAAAGTAAGGCAAATGGGTAAAGAGGCGAGATGATGCAGTTTTCCCTCTGGCAAACTGAGCTTCATTGCTTATTTCTTAAGAAAAAATAGGAGCCTGAAAAGCTGTCATTTTCTCCACTTATCCCACTGCATTTCAATACTACACGGTCCTGTCCTCCTATTTTCTGCTGTCAGATGAGAATGAAGCAATAAACACATAAATTTCATGAAGCACAGAGCTCTGAGGCAATTTTCATTTATTTCATAGCTTTTTTTTTGCATAATGCTCATTTTTGTAATGGATGAAATTGTATCAAATTACTATTTAATATTTTCAAATAATGGGATATGTCTTTTATTTTGAAGGATGTTTCTGTGAGCACATCCAATCAACCTTTAAAACACATTTTTCAAAAAGTATATCAATCTGTACATAATCCTCTCAGGAAACCTAATGTACCAGATAGTTTTTAGTGCTTCACTGCACCACAAAACAATCATACAAGAATTTCTTTTGTGCAGTACATAGCATTCCATTATAGAGAGACGTTACACAAAACTTAAATGCTCATAAATACAAGAAGGAATAACCAGGAATCCAGTAAATACTTTTTTTTTTTTTTTTTTTTTTCCTATAATCATTGTAATATTGCAATATCTAGAAGCCTCAGAAATTCAGGAATTATACATGAGTAAAGTAGGTAGCTGTATAACAGCATCAATCAGAAAATCCTGAACTTTCACAGTTCCCCCAAAACTCCCCACTTTTGAGCATACACTCTTTATTTCCCACACACACTTACTGCCCCTTCTCTCACTGCTTCCAGCAGAGCGGAGAAGTCCATTAATTCTTTCTAGTCTTTTAATTCTGTTTAGTTATAGATTTTTACCAGAATACAAAATTTTACCAGAATTTGCATGTTTTTCCATAGGTCCCTCACAATACTCTTCAGCACTCAGACCTAGACATCAGGAAACCAAACAAACCCCAAATATCTAGTTTTAACTTTGAATGAAAGGATCTAAGCAAGGAGAAGGAGAGCTGGCTCTTTTACACCCTCTTTGATTAGAGATGATGCTGTTTCCTTTTGTGGGGTTTGCTTTTTTTTCACAGTTTTTTTCTGGAAGCTAACTGGTGCTGGACAGGAGATTTCTACAAGAACTTGTGAGCCCTTCTCAAGACTTAATAATACGTATTAGTCAAAGCAAGATACAGTCAGCACATGTCCTGGAGTACACTCATCTATTTCTGCACTATACATTAAACAGTTAATGCTTCATACTAATGAACGGTCACTGGTGTCAGAATGGGCACTAGAGCTGAAATCTAAGGCAACAAAATTCATATTCTTTCTTATTCAGATCCTAATCAAAAGAAAATTCTCATTGAAGACAAACATAAGAGTAGACATTTTTCCAGGATATGTTAACAGCAGGTTTTGAAGTTCCCTACATACAGAATTCATACATACACACACCAAAGCAGACCAAGTGTAGAAGGTGAATTCTTCTCGAACTCCAGGATTAACCCGATATGTCTGGGAGAGGGTACGGGGAGGAAACGCAGTACACTCAATGTGAGTGATAAGACAGAATTTACTTTATTCCCAGAATACACACACAGTATATAACATCCAGTAACTGCTGAGCCTCCTTGTCAGCAGCTCATTGGTTACAGACCTTTTGGCAGTAAGTGACTGGATGTTAGACAGAGCCTTTATCACTAGGACGGTAACATAGCAGCAAGGAAACTTAGCTACTTTCTCACACTCTGAACAACTGCAAATCTGCTATTGTTTATACAGACTACCAAGGTCACCGTGCCTCTGAAAACATGCTGAGATCTCATATTACAAACCTAAGGCCTAACTTATGCCAGGGGCCTAGCTGAGTTAGAAGCCAAGGCTGTGGTTGTTCAGAGCTTCACATTATCCATGTCCCTGTTCCTTTAGCCATTCTGCAACAACCGAGCATATATATCTTTTATAAGGAGTTAATACTGTATACAGAAACACATAAAATGGGAGTTCTGATGAACATCTGTTTTGACTATAGGCAAATCAAACCAGTCTTTGTCAGAATTAAATATTGCCCTGGTTCACAGTCCTTGAAGGCCAGAATAAATCCAGTAATGTTTCTGAGTTGCTCATATATTATACGGAAGACAGCCATACAATATCTTATAAATAAGTCAGCTCTATGCTGGAACTATGTATCAAAATGGCTGATTGTGTTACAAGAACTGCACGTGCACTATTTAGAAACTAATAATTATTTTTTGAGAACATTTCACTTGACATGTACAATTTTCCCTTATTTTCCCTTATTACATTTCCCTCCTTCGTAATAATGCAGGATTTCTTTAAGACATATTGTTAGCAAAATCCAACTTTGACATTGCGCTCTGCACATATTTCGTGAACAGCATGTATTTTTTAAACTACAAATAGTATTAAAACTATCTTACTAATTTTGTGATGAAGAGGTTTGTCAGCATCTGTAGTTCAAAAGAGTAGTGCCGTGATCTCAAACTCAGTAATAAATCATGAAAATTAAGGTGCCACTGAAAATTCATGCCGCCCTATCCGCCGAAGAGACCAGTACCTGCAGTTATGAGATTAGGAGCTGTCCAAGAGGTCACAGAGTTGTGATGTTTCCAGACAGTCTTGCCTCCTATACCAGGCAGCCTAAGTCTGGTTCAGAGTCCCCATTTATTTTCAGCATGAAATGTTTTATTTATTTCAGCAATTTCTTATTAACCTTCTGAAGGAAACAGAGAGATTTCTTTTTTTGTTTGTTTTTTTTTTTTTTGTTGTTGTTGTTTTGAAGCACTTGTCTCCTCTGATGGAGCTTCCAGAAGAATGGAATCTAAATCTTTAGGTATACTTTTTCTTCCACATCTGTGTAAAAGAGTTCTGTTTTGGCAAGAATGTATCTTTATTCTCATAGAGGAAACTATTGTTTTATTTGCTTTTACAGCCCTTGTAAAATAAGCCAAAGATTGGATCCATTATGCTATATTAGGCCTTATCCTTTAAAACACTAAACATTAATATGGCTTTATAAATTTCACCCTTGCAAAATGAACAGCATTTATTTTTACAATAGTGGTTTGAAAGTTAGTTGTACATTTGGTTGGAAATAGACTGTCCTGGTGTTCAGCTCTGTACATATTATATTTATTTTTGTATATACCACACATATATATGTAATTAGGACCTACTTTGTTCCTTACTGTTCCCATCTATGTGAAGCCACTGCTGGCAGCAATACACTTCATGGCATATAACTTCACTATATCTGCCTGACTAAAAGATTACTTTTTAGCCAGCTTAACTGAATAAGAAAAATTTGTAATTTCCAAGAGACTTCCATGTCAGAAACACAATATTTATACAGCAGTTTCAAATAAAAGCATTATCATGAAAACTGCTTAAGATGACTTATTTTAAAGTTAATTTTAAGATGGCATTTCTATTTACAGATATATCTAAATCTAGAACAGTGCTTTTCATTTCAAAAATACTTCCATATTCCTTAAGCAATCATTACAAAATTTTATACATGAATATCAAGAAGCAACTTGTGATTTTCAGGAAATAACACGGACCCTTTACTAAACTTTTCTCCAACTCTCTTTACATGCTGTAGCCAGGGCAAAACAAATCTCATTTTTTTCTTTGGATATTTTCTGACAGTCAGAAATGTATCAGATATATTTGTCTCAGCACAGTGAATAAAAAAGCCATAAACACATCGTTTCAGTGATTGTTGTGTTTAGAACAAGAACTTGAGTTAAAATTCTCATAATGAAGAAAAAGAAGCCAAGTAAAGCACATTTTTCATTGTAACCAGATAAAAGGACCCCAGATTAGATCAGGAAGGAGGTGGAGCTGATATATTGATGCTCATACATATCTGCAGGCAAACTGCCCCCTGAGTGTTTGGCATTCCCAGCCTAAAAATAACAAGCTGGTAGTAGTTGAACTAAGTATCTGAAAAAAAACAGCTACCGTCCAGGCAAAGATAATTTTGTCAGAATATTATATGTTTTGTTAAAGATAAGATAAAAAAAAGGATCTGAGCACTACCTTCAAACTTTTGTTTTTTCTGACTTTTTTAAGCTTGGAAAGACAGATGTGGAAATCAAGTTTTTGAAGTGTATCAGATGAGAAAGGTAAGTGCTGCACATTCAGTACAGTGACTTAAGCTTTATTCTTCAATTTTTACATAGTTTGATATCATTTTTAAATTTCCAAAGTTCTCATTCCTTCCAGAAATCTACAGTATGGAAATTTGGACTGATGAACTCAACAGCTCAAAACTTTGAAGGCTCCCTGCAACAACAGATGCAGTAATTATTTGACAGTTTTAAGAAACATGTTCCATGAGGCAAGAAGCTGAACTTTGGGAGTAGAGTATATCTTCCTATAATGTGTTTCTTTAGTTTCTTATTTAGTTACTTGATATAACACTGACAAATCACAAGAACAACCAAGCAACATGCTCATTTCAGCTTCTTACACTGTCCCGTGCGGATTAGAATACTGAACAAGACAACAAAACAATAACAAAAGAATATGCAAATGGAGTTTGCTAAAGAAGCAATAGTAGGGCAACATAAAATACACCAGTCTGCCAAGACTTTTTTTTTTTTTGTATGTATATTTCCTTTCCAAATCATAAGTAACACACACAAAAAAATAATTTATTCAAGAGATGAGCATCTTCAGAGGGTAAATCTTGTGTTTATCCTCCAGGGCCTTGATCTGCCCACTTAGTTTTTTTATTATTACTTTTCTGCTGAAATCTTACCAGTTCTGTAGTGGGGACAGAACTTAGGCAAGTTTCCTGAATGGTTGCCTGGCGTGCTTCCAAAGCAGCACAAAGGACCTACTGGACCTATTAAGATGAAGAAATGAAATGCTAATTTCTGATATGTGTGATAACCTTTACAGTTTTTGATTACTTGCTGTAACTAGTTTTTCAAAATTCTGTGATGAAAATAATATGGTTCTCAAAAGTATTTGTCATATGGAATGTATTTGTAATTTTTCACCAGCTAATGTATGGCCCACAGTAAAAAATCAAGCTGTTCCCTGATTGGATAATACATATATATATTTTTTTTTTTTTAAATAAGTAAGGCTAGTAGTTTCACTTAAAACTCTATTTTAGCCTGCTCTTCTAATAACAAAGGAATGTCTGAAAAGCACCAGTGTATTGTGGGTATCTGCCTCCATGTCTCTTTGATTCCTACTAACAATTTCAATTCAATTATATAGTTTTAAGCAGGTTTTACAGAGATGTAAACTCAAAGACACTGTATTCCAAACAGTTTCATGAAACCTAACAATTGGGTAAAGATACCCAAACTAGTGATGCAAAGCCCTTTTTTTGTTTAAGTACAATCGAAATGGCTACCAATAGAACTAGAAGTAATGGCCACAAACTGAAACACCAAAAGTTCCACAGTAACTTCAGGAAAAATGTCTTGACAGTGAGGGTGACAGAGCACTGGCACAGGCTGCCCAGAGAGGCTGTGGAGTCTCTTTCTCTGGAGATCTTCCAAACCCGCCTGGACGCAGTCCTGAGCCACGTGCTGTAGGTGACCCTGAGTGTGCAGGGGGCTTGGACTAGATGATCTCTAGAGGTCCCTTCCAACCTTAAACATTCTATGATTCTGAGATTCTATGAAGTCACAGAATCACAGAACGGTTGAGGTTGGAAGGGACCTTTGGAAATCATATAGTTCAAACCCTCCTGCAGAAGCAGGGTCACCTACAGCATATTGTACAGGGTGGCATCAAGGCAGGTTTTGAATGTCTCCGAAGAAGAATCCACAAGCTCTTTGGGTAACCAGAGTTCCAGTGCTCTGTTACTCGCACTGTCAAGTAAATCACAGCAGGCTGTCCAAAACTAACTTTGAATGGTCTTAAGCAGGCATTAGTGCCAGTTATAGAAGACAGCTGATCCAGAACCAGAGCAAAGCTAGTGTTGTGAATTTCATTTTTCCTAAGCAAGTTGCCTAGAACTATATTTGTACAGGGAACTCTTGACTAAAATAATCTGAAATTTCCTATAAACAATATTTTGGCAAATCACTCTGTAACCACTAACTACCTAGTTCTTTCAGTTCAAGACAGCAATATCATTTAAAATTATGTACTACAGATTATAGGAAATGATAGGCACATGGATATGTTCAGATTAAGAAAAATCTTCGTTTAAAAACGCATGATCATCACACTAGATGAGCACAATATAATGTCTGTAAGAAAATATAAAGATGGCAACATTTTCTCAAAAATTTTCTGTGAATTATGTATTTAATTACTATGGTAATGCTGCAAAAATGCTTAAGCTTGAGACAAATAAAGGGACAATGAGTCTCTATAACTGAAGTAAGAGAAAAAATATTGTGGTCTTTTTTGCTGACTACAGAAATACATGGGATCTTTTCCACATCAGAATACACTAAGAATTAAGAGTGAAGCAGGAGATCAGAAAATAGTTTGTCCTTCCATGCCTTTATGGATGTATGATGACCTATGCTTACGAAGTGGCAAAACAGTCTGGTGCTAATAAGAGAGCCATTGTGGGTGATTTCAGCAACCAGTTTTGCTTTCAGGTGCAAATCTGACAAAGCACACTGAATACTAAAAATAAATTTTAAATTTTAATACATATGATTGTGTTTTCTTACTATAAAAACACCAGGACGGAAAAACAACAACAACAAAAAAACAGTCCTTGTTTTCCTTACCAGTTAGTTGGAAATAGCTGATAGAGCTGGTAAACAACCAGCCATGTTTATTGATCCTTAGGGAAAAGCATAGAAGGAAACTTATAAATACTATAAAATTGTAGAATCTATAGCCCCATCTATTGGCAAACCTAAGAATGATTCTGACTAATTCTGCAAACAAGGAAATGCACCCAAGAAGGAAGAAAACAAAGGGAGAAAAATAGTACTTGGATCCCAACGTGTGGCTGACCTCATTGGCACTGTGAAGACTGCAACTGGAAAAACAAATGGTATAGACTGTAGACTAAGTGCTTTTGCACAGAGCAGAGCTAATCTAAAACATACAGAATCAAAATAGCTTTTCTGTATGTATTTTATAGGATGATGGAAGGAGGAACTATAAGGAAACAAAAGAAAAGTTTTGATGAATTTGAAAGTCTTCAAAGATGATATGGAGCACAGAGCCTCATGGCATTAACTATATAACTTCTGTCTCCTTGGTTTCCTCCATCTCATGTGTTGTGTATCTCAGCCTTGGTCTCTCATTCACCCACAGCAGAATCTGCAGCAGCAAACAATACCTCTATTCAAACCATGGGGAATGCTTCGTTCCCCTTTCCATAGAAACAAGGGAAAATAGGATATTGCCACAGTATGGCTTAGTATGAAATCAGAGTTCACAGACCCCAGATTCTGAGATTGAGTGAAGAAAGTGGGCACAGGTAAAATACAAAGTCAGATATAGACTACAATCCTAATAATCTTAAACGAAACACAGGAAATATTTCTTTATTCTGAAACAATAAGACTGAGGTATTGGCTTAAAATAAACAAAGATTTAAAACTGGCCAATATAAATTGTAAAACACTGGAAAAAAAATATGGGAATGGAATAGGATTCATCTGACAGAGTATTCAGTCTTTATTTTGTGTGCTATGTTTAACAGTATACATAACTTAGGGCCTCCTATTAGGTGAATCTCCAATCACATGACATATCAAGGGCTTTTTAGTATCTTATAGAATCAGGCCCTGCATGACAAAACCTCTTGGGAGGCTCAGGCATTCTTACACAGATTGTTCACTGAGTTTAACATGCTTCAGTGACACTGAGAAAGTCGCCTACAGCTTGTGACCTGCTGTCACTTTCACTTCTTCTTTTCTAACACATTGAATTTGATGTATAA
>VZSV01000104.1:176973-193537 GCA_013398735.1 Nothocercus julius
TTTGAGATTAATCGAAATTTCTTATAATTATATTAAACGAAGAAGGTCTTAAAGAAATTTTGTGTCTGTGAGAAAAAAAAAAGATCATTCATGATGATTCAGATTGAAATGAACTTCTCTCCACTCTCAATTTTAAGTTATTCTCAAAACTCCATTTAAAAAAGCAGTCTCAAACATCATTGGAGTCATTCAGCAGAGTCTACATAGGATAGTCTATCTGAAAGAGGAGTCTGGATGATGGCATTAGCTTGACTGCAGAGAAAGAAATTTGCAGCAAATGTCTACTAACTGCTAACATATTCTTCAGTCACAGAAGCCATTTATAAAATATACATGCAGCAGCTACTTTTGATATACAATACACAGCAGATACTTAATTCTATCACCAAGTAGTTACATTATCATCACATATGGCCACCTTATGTCCTTTCACATTGTTGCTGATAAGGAAGTATTCATCCCAAACTAAATATGACTTTATCCTTTTTATTTGAAGTAGGTCTACACACAAAATGATAAAAAATAAAAAATAAAAAAGACTTGATTAGTTTGCCATTGACTATTATAAATTGTTTTCTTTTGAGAAAAATCTAAAATTCTAAAATAGGGAAATCAAACTGATTTGGGCCCTGAGGGGAGAAAAAAAAAATGAGTTAATTTGTAAGTGTACAGAAAAATGTCATGCCCTAAAGGCAAAACCTATTTTGAATCATAATTTTGTTACGAAAATAAAAAGAATGAAAAAATCTAACAGTAATAACAGTCAAATGAATGTGTGAACTTACATACTTTCAATAAAGCAAAAAATAAAAGGTCAGAACTTTTATAAAGATAGTAACTGAAAAGCTATCTACATTCCTATTTCCAAAGTATGGCAAATAGAATTTAATTAACTCAAGTTCTCAAGAGGACAACAAGCAAAGATAGATAAAAAAAATGATCAGGCACCCATATTATTTATAATGGTTTCAGCTTATGAAGAATTATATGTGAGCAGAAACACTGTGCTATAAAAAAAAATATTCCTTAAACATAACATGTATTGCTTATGCACCAGCAAAACCTGATAGAATAAGCCTTGTTCCTTAATACATTGAAAGAAATATTCAAAATATGACTAGCCACATTGTAGTGTGCAGACAAGCATAATCTATACTCCTTTGTTATTCCCTGCTTTATCCCCCAAAAACAAAGCCTTTAGTCATTTTCAGGAGGTGAACTGAAAATCAAGTATAAAAACATAAATGGATGATTAGCTGAATCTATAGCAGGTCAGATATCACTAACCCCAATCACTGTGAATATGGCAATTATGCACCCACAGAATTTAGTAATTTGTCACAATACCATGACATTTTGCACTTTGTTGGAATTAGAAATCTTGCTGTCCTTAATTTACCTGTATTGAAAAAAATGAATCTGGAGGGATGAGAAAAAGTGAGATTGCTCTGGCATGAAAAAAAATTGGTGATTTGCCTCACAGAAGAAAGATGCTCTGAAAACAGCTTTCGAGTGGAAAAAATACCAGGCATAACCTTGTTGCAGTGGCCTTCTAGTTATTAGATTTTTTTTTTTTATTCTCCATTACTAGGCTTAAAAACAGGAGAAATGGCTAATAGCACAATAAAATGAAACAAATAAAACCATTAAACCCCCTAAATCCTCCAGAGAATTTGTGCATAATTGCTGAAGCTGTATTCTCCCATGCAAGGATAATATGGGTCAATGTTTCTGTTTCGTCCCTGCATAAAAGGAATGGATTTATTGAAAAACTGTTGTTTTTGCTTCTTAGAACTCTATGCGTGTCTCTGTGTGCCAAAATGGCAATGCCCCATTGTGCTCAAAAAAGAGCAACAGGTCAACTCTGACCTTTTTAGTTCAGTTTATTTCTCAGGACAGAGATGAAATTTTCTGCAGTGATATTTAATGTTTTGCTTCATTCAATGGTCTTTCTACTGTTTGCATTCCACAGTAATAACTGCAAAGGAGCCATTTACCATCAAAGGCTTTAGTAAATAAGTAAATAAAGGTAAAGTAAAAAAGAAAGACAGTAAGTATACACACATCTACACAATTAGGAATACCTTGTTACGAACTATTTAATATACTTCTAATTGGTATATTTGGACCATTATATTGAGCCACTGCTATTGTCCTAATAATCTCGAAAAAAAAAGTCTTATAAATGAACATAAACACATTTTTTCAAAGAATGATAGAAACAGAATTTAACAGCCATGTCAATATAATACCTTACTAATGGAAAAAAAAAAAAAAAAAAAAAAAAAAAAAAAAAAAAAGCAAAACCAAATGGAATAACGCCGTGTCTAAACATATAGCAAAGGAGATGGGGCAAAAAGTTCCCTGAATGCAATCAGGGAACTGGATTATTCAAAGCTGGATATCCAAATGCCTCATAAGCCTTTCTATTCCTCTGTTTAACCAGTGCTGCCTTTTTATTTTATTCTAAATATTTCAGTCATTATGCCTGGGAGGTGCTTCCATGCAAATGCAAAAGGCTGTAGATGCAGAAGAATGAACAATTTCTAGGTGTTTTTATACAGAAACATTCTTTTAAATGTTCAGTTATTATACCACATAGATACTAGGTTGTGTCATATGTGTTTCTAAATATTTAGGAACTGACCTTCTAAATGAAAGATTTGGAACAGTCAGGTCAGTTCTAATAAGATAAAATGAGTTAAAGAAAAAGCAGTGACGATATTTCAGAGGGGAGGGCTGCCTCTGGAGTCACTGGTGCCAGTGGACACTGATAGCTTTGAGCTGAAACCAGACTGGTAAGCAGATCGCTTACACCCACCAACTCTTTGCTCATGTATCCTCCAACCCTCCTCAATGCTACACAGCTTGCAACTTTCTCAGCACTTTAACTTTTAGGATCAACTCTGGAATTTAGGTGTTTAGCAGTGTGGTGCAATCAAATCTGTAGCAATCAAATCACTGTTGTTACTACCAGTTCATTAATCAATGTGATATTTTCCTTTGTTGTTGATACATTTTCATTTAGTTTTTTTAATCTATATTTTTTCTTTTAGTTTATGTTGGCTTCTGTCCTAACAAAACTTCCCTTTTTAAAAAATATTACTTGTATCTAACTTGTTCGCAATTTTAGAGAAGAATTTTTTGAGATTTTCTTTTTCAGATATATCTGACAGAAACAAAGTAAGGCTTACTGCCCAGCAAAATGTTATGTTCTCTACTGCATGTATTCAAAAGGATTGGATTTTACCTCCAAAACTTCATTGCAATTTCAGATATCACTTCCTCTTTGCACCAGAAACTAATTTATAAGTAATAAGAGAGGTATTGTGTTCAAGGTGATATTTCAGCCACAAATAAACTAGAGTTCATTTGTTTTTCTGCACAGTTGTAACCTCTCTTATAGTACAGATGTTGACACCTGAGCTAGTCCCTCTAGGGGGGACTATAGTCTTTTCCTATCATTAATGCAAACTCAAAGGACCTTGTAGGTCGATACATAAGGTTCTTTTATAAGGATAGGAGGGTCTTTCTTCCTTTGTGCATTAGAATACATTTTAACATTCTATACCTTTTTTTTTTTTCAATTGGTTTGCTAGGTGGCCTGCTCTCCTTCACTCATATGAATAATATATTCAGCTGCTGACCAACAGTCTTTAGAAAAATAACCCCACTCAGGAGGCATGAGTAAGATTCATAAAGTGTTGTCTTTTGCCTGGTGAGTATGGTCAGCCTATTCCTTCTACTTTTTCCTTTTTTAAAGAAAGATACAACTCACTGGTCTTGATGAAATAAATAGTTATGTGTTATGTAATCATTGTGTCCCAGTAACATGTGTTAGAATGTATAATGTAATGTGATGGATAAAATATAATGTTCAAAGGTAATATAATTTTTCAGTAATCCTGAATCCCTAAATCTCACATGCTCGTGTATTTCAAAAACTGTTTTCTGTTTCATTTTCATGTAAATCATCTTTCCATTTAAATATCACTAAATGTCTCTACTTAGGGATTTTAAAGATTTATTTTTATCCTTTTCAGACAGAAAAATGTTTATAGATTAACCCTTATCAATGTTTCAAGTATTGCAAAGTAATATAAATCTCCTTTAGATAAATAACTAAAGTCTATAAAAAAATTCCTTTTTAGGTTGTGATGCTGGAGCTGGAGAGTTGTGTACCATGCCCTGTGCTTAAACGAAGTATGGAAACCAGCCTTAGAAGGCAGTACATCAGAAGGCTAGTGACTGCCAACATTTCTAAATCTAATTAACTAGAGCTGTATTTATCCTAATGGAAATAAGAAGAGATTCAAAATGTGAGAGCAAAACAAAGTGTCCAAAAGTAGCCAGTTATGTTACTTCATTAACTAGAAAGTCTTCTCTCAAATCATTTAATAAAGCTATTAGTAACTGAGCTAAGATTTACATCCATAGTAAATAACAACATAAGGTTAAGCCTAAGCAAGAGGTGAGGCTTCTGTTTATGAATCTAATTCTCAAGGTTTCTTATTAGGAAATACGTAATTTCATGTCAGATTAAAATTATTTTAGATATTTAGCACTTTCCTACGTAAGAAGTCTTTAACTGAGTTTCTTTAAGATGTTTTTATGATAAAAGAGGATTATCTTCTTTTGTATTTTTCTTACTGCTCATTCTTCCATCAGTTTACAGTTGCCCTTTCTCATTAATGAAAACTATGTGAAAGATTTGTGAAATAATCTTTAAGGAAAAATAAGGTTATGCAAGGATATGTTAACACAGTTAACTCCTTAATATTTCTGACGGATTCATTTCCATACAGGAACGACACAAAGAAAATATTCTGTGCTCTTATTTTTTTCTTTCAATAGCAAGTAAAAATAGGCAGACCCTTGGAACAGGCTGCCCAGAGAGGCTGTGGAGTCTCCTTCTCTGGAGATCTTCCAAACTCGCTTCGATGCCACCCTGTGCCCCATGCTCTCGATGTCCCTGCTGGAGCAGGGGGGTTGGACTACATGATCTCTAGGGGTCCCTTCCAACCTCAACCAGTCTGTGATTCTGTGAAGTAGAAAAGAGCTCTCTATATTTCCTATGTATCTTCTGGTATAGTTTGATCACCTAAGTAGTTTGGAAAAGCATTTATTAAATGAATGTCTCACTGTTTAAATTTACGATTTTAAATATAATTTAATATTTAGTACTAGTAATTTAGCTTTATCCCATACTTGCTTCTACAGTAAATGCTATCTCATTTGCAGATGAGTAGAAGATTTACTATTTTAATGCACTATTCCGCAAGTGTTCATGGGTTTACTTTTGCACATACGATGTTAAGAAAGAGTTGCTGGAGGAAATTATAAAGGCTCCACAAAGGTTTTCAAGTGGTGAAAAGAAATGTTAAGAAATTTAGGAAAGTTTAAAAAAATAATTTGGATACTTCGGTTTTGCAACAAGTAGAATTTTGATACTGGAGATTTTTACATCCACCCTAAAAAGTTACAGTCAACAAATAACAGTAGATAATAGTTTGCATTGCCACAGAAAAAGAGTATGGTGTCCAACTCTTTAGCACGTGAGTTACAGATCTCCTGAAACATGTATATAATGACCGTACAAGACTATAACAATTATAATTTTACTATCTCTTTGATGGTTGATGGTCCCTGTCTCAAAGCAGAAGATGGCTTAATAAGATTTCAGACTTTATGCCTTGCTAACCAAAAATACGCATATTGAAGAGCATTCTTAATGAAGAAAAATACAGACATGACTGACAGGATTGTGATAAGTACTGAAATCCTTTTTGGACATTCTAAACCATTTCTTACTGCTTTTTTAACATATATCTTTTTGGTTATTAGACAATAAATTAAGCAACCACTTCTAGGAAGTTATGAAGAAGCCCCTTACTGTGAATCAGATCTGGCTATGACCAGAAGAAATGTCTGGAAAGATCATCCAATCTTTCACAGAATATTGTGCCCCATTTTGTGTTTTAAAGCTTTTAACATCATTTTATCTAGTAATTTATGGATGCATGAATTCATTACATTTTTGAATCATACTATTTTATGGCTGATAATACTTTTTACTAGGTATTACTTGCATATTTCTAAACTATACAATTATTCCCTGTCAGGGGCATAGCAGTATGTGGCGATAGAATGCATAAGTAAAAGAAGTGGTCCCAAAAGAACCATTTAGCCACTGAATTAAATCAGTTTGCAGGGAGAACTGCTTCACCCTCTTGTTTCAAGAAGGTAAGATTGGTATTATTAGTTTATCTCAGGGTCATCATTACAAAAGATGTAGTTGCAAAGCTAATGAGACAAAATCCCACAGAGACAAATTAGACTGTGGCATACTCTCTTTTTCTTTCACCAATACAGCTTCTCTTTCAAAGTTTATGAAGGTGATATACATGACCTATTTATTTTAATAAGAAAATATATATCATGCAAATATGGCATTATGGTGGCAAGAATTTGTGAATGGAATTCTTGTTATAACTTCAGGTTAGGTCCCAAAACTCTAGCTTTTCTCTGTCAGTTTTCCAAGCATGCTGAACGGACTACTCATCTCTCAGCCTCAGTAATAGGTGAGTTGCTTGGTTTATTTACTAGTCCTTCTTCAGGAAGCAATTATTCTGAGAATCCATTGCTGCCAAAGCAGGTAGGACTATAAAGAAATCAGCTAAAAATACACAAAAATGATATTCATAAATATATGCTTACCAAAGAAAACCTAAAATATGATGACAGCAGAAATAATAATACAGGCATAATTTAATTCTTTCTAATCTGGTACAATCATCAATACAAATCACAAGTGGATCAGTAAGCCATAATATGAAGATCTTTGTTATTTTACTTATGACAGATTCTGACAAGTTTCTACATTTCTAAGCATATTCATAAATTCTTAAATTGAAATGATTGTAAAAATATCCCAAATGCTGAGCAAGCAATCCAAGATAGTATCTCCTCTGCTTCAGTTTAATCCTCAGTTTAATCATGAAATCCTTCAGTTTAATCATGATAAACAGTCCATGGGTATAAATATTAAACAGTCACAATTTTTGGCAGATTTTCTGAGTACATAAATACGTGCTTGCAAATTAGGTGCTTAATATAGTGATAGGACGGCACCAAGAACACAGGATACTTTTAACTCTCAATATACATTGACAGTACAAGTTCTGGCCTTCCTCCAGTGTTTCATGAGTATATGTGGGGTAACTGTGTTTCAATAAAGAAGCAACCCCTTGGAGGCCAGTCAAGTATTCTCTGTTTAACATCCCAGGTCAGTAGGGCAAAAACAATCAGCAAAGTTCTCTTTACCCAAGAAAGAATAGCTAATGAGTAGTATCTCAGGCTCTGTGAATTTCAGACTTAAATAAATAGTGGAATCTAAAAACTGCACAAATTTTCACATTAATCTCCATCACTTCATAGCAGACTTCAAATAGATGCCTTTAATAAAGTATCTAAAAATTATCTGCTTCCAGAAAGAAGGAAAAGAGAAAGCTGCTTAGATCTAGCAAAAATATTCTTTCTGCTACATAATTTCTGTAACTATGTACGTGATTGCACCTGATGGATTCTTTATAAACACAGAATTGTTCCTCAGCTCTCATTCTTTTACCAGTGTCAACTCTGCCCTTGTTAATATAAATTTTATGTCAACATATGCCAACTCATTCAAAATATCAAAAATTATTGAGGAAGAAGTAGGCATAACAGAAACTCCAATTACTGGATTATTCATTATGGTTATATCTATACTGTGAAGAAGTGCTGTAAAAAGACCATCACACTACCTCAGGGTCTTAAAGCAGGATAATCCCCTTGATGAATTGTCCAGACACATCTGCTTCTTCATGTGTTACTGTGTTTTTCTGGAACATCCTAGTACAAAGACCTGTTTTGAATAAATAAATACATAAATAAATAAACAAACAAACAAATAAAAGCACACAAAAAAAACTTTCTCTGCATAAATGGACATACCCTGTCAAAAGCCAAGGTCTGCAATATTCTTGTAGCCTGATCAGAAAAAAAGTGGTAGCAGATTTATATACTCATAACTGAAGGTATCTTTTTCTCCAGCTGTTTTGATATGACACTTCTTTTTAGAAAGAAGCAACTGCAATAGCAAATATCATATTTTCTTTAAGCTATCTATTGCATCTGAAAGATATTTTCAATTCAACAACATAAGGTGGGTCTTCAAAGCAGTCAGAATGAGTAAGTATCTCTTAAGTAAGCAGTTCTTATTTTGAGTTGCTTGGAGATGAGCTTGCTCTTACATAGAGACTGTTACTCACCCTTGCACAGGTTTGTCTTTAAGATGATCACATTCTATTGAAAAGCAAAGAAAGATAGAAGCAATTCGTTTAATACTTTCATTCTTTGAAAACCTCAGTCCAAAGGAACAGGAAGAGATTAGAAAGCCTTACTATAACCCAGTACATACCTTAATATAAGAAGTTAGATCGACATAAAAAATATCTCTACACATAAGACAACTGAATTGCCAATAATCTGCTTCTCTTCTTGGAATCCAAAAAATAGATGTCAAACAGATACATTTGTGGTAGTCTTCATAAGGCTGCCCACACCTGAAAGGCATACAGACACCTGGTATGAGAAAAAGATCACTTCAGATAAGCCTCAAACCTACTATCAAATGGCATTTGTTATCTATTGCCTACAATAAGCAATGGCATATTTCATTTGCATTCATTTTGTAGGTGGCATGGAGTTTTTTTCTAGTATTTTTCAACAGTTAAAAACAACTCAGTTATTTTCCACTTGTATAAACCAACCTAAAATATAAACTTTATCATCTTCAGCTACATCAAACATTTCTACTAACATAAACTCTAAATCTAACAGAATAACTAAAAAACAAAGAATTTATTTAACACAGGCTAAACATTCCTTTAATTTCACTGTTCTACAGAAAAGTAGGCAAGAGATTTTGACTGTAAAACTATACTTTCACAAATGTTATGTTCACTTAGCTTTGACTGAGTAATATTTTTACAGATCTTCAGTCTATTTTGTTCAATCCAAAACATAATATAATATTTCATGCCTCAGCATAGTCCTTCTGTGTCTGGGCTTTGTTTCTTTCTTCTCTTCTTGTTTTTCTCATGGTTCCTCCATTGCTCCATTACTTGATTAGCGAAGTTACTAAAATGCCCTGTTTTTATCATAAGAGATTTTTATGAAACTCGAGAGTCTGCCATTTTCTTTTCTATATTTTATGGTACTATTTAATGCAGTAAGAACTGTCCCCCCTGAAGAGAGACGGAACCTGCCCAGACTCCTCGGGCCACCTGCACTCCTGTTTGGCTTCTCTAATGGGGAGAGGGTCTTCTTATGATTGATGATTATTTTAAAAAAGTAATGCATTTCAGTACTTCTTTCTATGTATCTCTTAGTCACAGAGTAGAACATTTTAGGCTTCTTTTTTTGTCTACTCAAATGTTGCAATTCTTTAACCTTGCCAAATATATAAATACCAATAATAAAGATAAAAGTTAGGATCACTGGCTGCAAGTTATTTTGGTTGACTAGCATCTTTTGAACATTAATATGACATTAATTTATTCTTGGGCATCAAGGATTTCCACAGTATTCATGGGTTAAAAAATCTTAATCATAGACCTTGTCAGCCATATCTTTTAGAGGCCATTTATTCAGATTTTCTTGTAGTCAGTGCTTAAGATTCTTCTTATTTAATAAAAATATGTAAAATGCTTTTAATCCTTGCATCAGTCTCTTTATTTACAAATACATAACATAAATACTTCTGATTACATAGTTTTTATTTTATCTTTATCAAAAACATGTGCATGCCAGTGGTAAGATTATTTTTTAGCTTAAAATATTTTAAAACACAATTTATTGCCAACAGCAGCATCAGTGAAATATTCCCTGATATCTTTACTATCCTTTATGACATTTCTCAAACTGACTTTTACATGATCACTACACCTTTTTTATTTCAATTAGTTGATTTTTTTTTTTTTTTGGCTTCAGAAAATTTAGCAGTGAACTAGAATGATCTTTTAGTCATATATGTTACCTCTTGTTCTTTGTCAACGACATTGCATTGTGTAAGTTTAATAGATTGCATACAGTAAATTACCTACAACCAACAATGTATTTCTTTTTAAGCTGAAGTTTCCTCTAGCAGGACATTTTTCTTAGAAAAAACAGGTTTGGAGTGAAATTTTCAATAAACTGACGCACTGCATTAAGTAAAGCATTTGGCATTGCTGGCACAATACACACTTGAACATAAATGTATTTAAAATACAGGATACTTTAACACATGCAGCTAAAATCACCAACACTTCTAAAAAAAAAAAAAAAAAGAAAGATACTTTTAATGCATCTGTATTACTAACTTTTAATGCATCTGTATTACTACCTCCTGTATTCCTCTTTTCTACATAGAGATATAAGAAGATATTCTACAATATCATTGAGATAAACAGAGATCAGTGAGTTCTAGAAACGACAATTACATCACAGTTACACAATCGTGGGTTAGATAAGCGTACGGTAAGGTGGATTAAGAACTGGTTGGATGGCAAAGCCCAGAGGGTGGTGATCAGTGATGCAGAGTCTAGTGGGTGGCCTGCAGTTAGCGGTGTCCCCCACAGGTCAGTCCTTGGCCCAGTCCTGTTCAATTTATTCATCAATGACCTGGATGAAGGCACAGAGCCTCAGCAAGTTTGCTGATGATACGAAACTGGGAGGAGCAGCTGATACCCCAGAGGGCTGCACTGCCGTCCAGAGGGACCTAGACAGGCTGGACAGTGAGAAACCTTACAAATTTAACAAGGGCAAGTACAAGGTCCTGCACTTGGGGAGGAATAACCCCAGTCACCAGTACAGGCTGGGGACTGACCTGCTGGAGAGCAGCTCTGCAGAGAGGGACCTGGGCGTCATAGTGGATGACAAGGTGACCATGAGGCAGCAGTGTCCTCGTGGCCAAGAAGGCCAAGGGGATCCTAGGGCGCATTAGGAAGAGCGTCTGCAGCAGGTCGAGGGAGGGGATCCTGCCCCTCTACTCAGCCCTGGTGAGGCCACACCTGGAGTACTGTGTCCAGTTCTGGGATCCCCAGTACAAGAGGGATGTGGAGCTGCTGGAGAGAGTCCAGCGCAGGGCTACGAGGATGATCAGGGGCCTGGAACATCTGCCATGTGAGGAAAGGCTGAGAGAGCTGGGCCTGTTCAGCTTGGAGAAGAGAACGCTGAGAGGGCACCTGATCACTGTCTATAAGTACCTCAAGGGAGGGGATGAGGAGGATTGGGCCAGCCTCTTTTCAGTGGTGGCCACCAGTAAGACTAGAGGTAATGGCTGGTAACATATATCTTTCCGTAACAAACTGAAGCACCAAAAGTTCCACAGGAACTTCAGGAAAAATTTCTTAACAGTGAGGGTGACAGAGCACTGGAACAGACTGCCCAGAGAGGTTGTGGAGTCTTCTTCTCTGGAGATCTTCAAAACCCGCTTGGACACAGTCCTGCGCCACATGCTCTAGGTGACCCTGCGTGTGCAGGGGGGTTGGACTAGATGATCTCTAAAGGTCCCTTCCAACCTTAAGGATTCTATGATTCTATGATCACATTTATTCTCATTAAAGAGAATGACCAGTGCCTTTCCTTGCTACCATTGACAAGCAAAGAAATCTCTTCTTCTTTTAAAGGTTCTAAACATATTATCTCAACTGTTTTGAGGCACCCTAAATCTGTACATTATTTAATAATTATCATATACACTTGTGTGTGTATACCCATATTTACACATAGCTTCATAAAATGCATTGTTGATTTAATTCTTTCTTGACCATTAATGAAGAACTGAGAAAGTCTCTTTCTCCCTCCACCTGCCAGAATGTTGGCTCTCACACTAAAATGAAGGCAAATTTTCTGCAAAACCAAATGGTTAGTGTAGCGCAGTCAAATCATTCCAGTATTTGCTGTTTTCTTTTTTTTTTTTTTTTTAGGAAAAATTTTTGTGATAAAGGCATCTATACGTTCAAGTTCATCTAGGCCCTTCCAACATTTTTGAAACTTCCCATACCATGCACTGTTAAAGTCTGTGACATTCATCTCTGAATACACAGACACTACCAAGAGTTATTTATCTTATTATCACGGCTAAGGAAAAAAAGGTCAATAAAACATTTTGCATCTTGTATTATCCATATTTAGTCTTTGGCATGAGTATCTACATTTCATTAAGAAGAATAAATATGCTGAAAGTACAATTATTCAGGTAGATACTGGTGTGTCAATTCAAAATTTTGCCAATTCAAAATATTATTATTTGAATTAAAATGCAAAGTCTTCTTACTTCAAAATACTTCTTGGAAGACTGCGATTAGACAGATTATTTACTTCTTTCTAATTCTAATTCTGACAATTTTTTTTTTCTTAATACCAGAAAGTCAGTAATAGTACCAGTGGTCCTAGTTATAGTAGCAGAAGAAAGTAACTAGTCTCTTCTAACGTAGATTAGGAGGAGTCACTTGTATTTTTGTTGTAGTCCACTATAACAAGATTTATCACCAGAACGGTACTGAACAAGGCCTTCACATGCATTCTTATTTTTCCTGCCTTTGAAAGCAGCTTTTATTTTACAGTACTAGGATCAGTAATTCACAAAAATTCACTGTCCACGTGAAGTATGAAATGTTGGAGGAAAATGATTTTTTCTAGATAAATGCCTCAGGTAAGTGCTAAACAATTGTGTAGCTGTGAAGTTTCACAGGAAGTAATATATACAAAATCAGCTAGGAAGGACTGAGGATAGGTGCTAGCAGTTTTATAAAATGTTTGAGAAGGAAGCTGGTGAATCAGATAAGTATTGCACTTGTGGAAAGTTGAAAATAACACATCTGTTCCATCACCTCTTGCTTTGTTATCTACTCACTGTTATTAGGTCTAACGCCTGACAAAATCAATTGCTAATCAAATGGTTAAGATAATTTTATTTCCAATAACCCTTATACAGACTTACAGTTCCTTCATTCAAACACATTGCCTTAAAATTTCAGTGAGAGCTATAGTTCCTTGAACTAAGACTAGAAAACATAAAACCCTCACTTCCTCTATGATTGTCTTTCATAATAAAATCAATGTACAGGTATATAATAACAGCATGGAATAATAGAGAAGAAGGAAAAATGAGGATGTTTCTTGATAAACTAAATTTGACACAGTTATAGACAACTCCTCCTTGTTACTACATTTTGAAAACTATTGTCATTCATGTGTCAGAATAATACAACCTAACACTCAGTTAATATATTCTAGGCAGCATACTTGTACCCTTAAGGTAAACTGAATTCTCTTAATATGGCTGCAATAGCACAAGGGAAAAAATAATAGAGAACAATAAAATACCTTGGTGACCTTCTTCTATCAGAAAGTTAATGAAACAATAAATGAGTGTAATAAAATATTACATTTGCTTCCAAACATAATTACAGAATAACCATGGAATTCATGATGTTACCTTCTACACTTGCACCTGTTTCTTCTGATAAAAGCTAATTAACTACATAAAGTCCTCTCTCTAATACCTAGAGTTTTATACTTCTTTTTGGGGAAAACATTGTCATCTCTTTTATTTCTTCTTATGTAAGTACATGACATATGAGTAATAGTTAAATTACCAACTGTGGAAGCAGGCAGTATCTTCATGAGGACAGAGTAAGTCCTATGTTTTATCCCTATTTATTTCCTTCCTCCATTGTTTACTGGTAACTTGCGTAACAAATCTTAGTTTCATCTTTTAAAGTTTTCTTTTGCAACTTTTGCTTTTCTCTCTTCCGTAAATCTAAATACCTCAGGGACAACAGAAGACACTGTTTTCTAGTCAGAGGTGAAGATAGGTCCACATCCAATTCTCCATTACTCAGGAGTAGAGCCAAACAAAAATTAAAACATAGCGTTTCCAGGCTTGCTAGTATTATTTTACCTGAAATAAGCTGGTGGACTATCAAGCCACATATTTAATGCGTTCATTGATTAAAATTTTGGCTTAGGGTGGATCATTATTTTTTGTTAAATAAAAGAAAACCAAAACAAAGCAAAACAAAGCAGAAATATGAAAAGAGAGAATTGAATTTTTTTTCTTTTGGACTCTGGATTTCAGGCACTGTAGTCTGAAGTTTATTATAATGACTTTTCTTTCTGTAAGAAAATCAATGGAAACTCTCTGCAACCTCAGATGTTCTATTCTTACCTTTGATAACAGAATTTTTTGAGGAATACTAAATGTGACTGAGAACCACGCAGTAATTTAATCCGTACTGCATCCTAATCACATTCTGGTCCTTATCAGACAGTCCTCTGCTATTTCTAGTGAGCAAGGTTTTTTGTTTCAGCTTAGCTGTTAGGTCTTTATATCTGCCCTTGCAAAGTACTAAATAGATAGTGTCAAAAGTATATCCTAATTTTTATGTTTCTTTCCTTCTTCACTTTTCACATGAAAGAAGTGAAAGATGTTTTCCAGTATTTCACAAATTGCATGCTGTTTTAAAGCTGGTGATTCACTTTATAGTGATTAGAGTCCTAGAATCATACAGGAAATTTCATCAGATTCAGCCAATACTGAGGAGTCCACCTTGAGGTCACAAAGAATTGCAAATCATGCAATAATTGCTTGGGACTTTTCGATGTCACCCAGTCCGATCTCCATCCTGAAGCAGAACAGCAGCCAGCAGCAGATCAGGTGCAGTCATGTCTTCACCTAGATGAATATTAACAACCTCCAATGATGGAAAGTCCAAATCCTCTTTGCATCCTGGTCTAATGCTAGTGAGGACATTTTCGTGATGCCCATTCTCACTCTCCCATCCAGCTTGCAAGCTGTGATCTTTATCCCTTGATAAATCATCTACCACCATGGAAGAAGAGTTTCCTCTGTCATCTTTGTAACTGCACTTAAGGCAGTTGTAGACTGCTCACATTTTGACCTCAGCTTCACCAAAATGAACAAGTCCCTCAGTCATACCTAGAGGGTGATGTTTTCCAAGACCTTCATCAGAGTTTGAAGTTTCACCTTTTGTTGTTTCAAGCACTCTGCCTAATTTACTGCCATCCATGAATTTGCTGGGAAGGCATTCTGTCTCATCAGCTACGTCACTAATGAAGATATTGAATAATATGGTCTCTATTATTGACCTCTGGTGTGCTCCACTTTTAACTGGCAGCCAACCAGTTATTTAATTACTGAACCATTGATTATTACCGTCCGATTCTAGTGGGTCAGCTACCTCTCAACCTGCCTAACAGTTCCTTCATTCCGCCCCCTGCTTTCTTTCTTTCCAAAAGAGAATGATATGGGAGACTATATCAAGTTTTATTAAAATCAGCATTATTATTACACCTATGCCTCTCTCCTTGATCATATAACCAGTCACAGGAGGCAATCAGGCCAGTCAGATATGATCTGCCCTTAGTTATGTCATGCAGACAGCTCTTGATTACACATCCTTCACATACCTAAGAACAGATCCCACAAAGGTGTGCTCTGCAACCTTCCTATGGTCTGACTAACATGGTAGAGCTTCCAGGGGCTCGATTCCTGCTTTGTTTGGCCATGGTTGTTTTAATCATGCTTGAAGCTATATATTCTTTTTTTTCCTAAGTAGAAGCCTGACAACAATGGCATTTGTAAAGCAGATCATGGCTAGATTGAAAATACTGAATTGGACACCTGATAATGGAAACCAAGATGAGTTGCAGGAAGCATTTAAGATCTACTTGCAAAAGAACAAGCAACAGGCACAAAGGTCTCAGTTGCTTAACATTGTGAGGAGTTGCCAAAAACTAATGAGCCTGTTACTGACAGAGGTCTGTATTTATTGACTACTCCAGGAGTTACTATTTCTTTTTGTACACTTGCAAAGTTAGCACATAGAATTAATAAAATGGAGAGTACCTCTTAAAAGTTCAGTCTGACATGTAGATAAAAAAACCTGCTAATGTTACAAGAATGACCTAAGAAAACCAAGGTGCTTTTGTTTTCTAAAGCACACAAAGATAGAGGAAAATAAAAATTCTTTTTATGTAAGGGAATTTTTCATATATCTTATTGTCTTCACTTGTGTATAAAAGTCTTTCATCTCCTCATTACTTTGGGAAGTTTAGTTTCCTTATGTTGCTTTAACTTCATCACACTGAAAGAATATCTTTACGTTCTAAGTTCTGACCTATAATCACTTCAAAGCACAGGATTGTTGCCACAAAACATTGGGAAAATATCTCATGAAAAAAAGGAAGAAGGTTACAATTTTTTTCTGAAAAAAAAATTTCTTTTTCTTTTTCACTCTTCTCTTAAAATAAATTTATCCTGTCATAGAATTACAAGGTGCAGCCATTTTGCACTCTTTAAGCTGTGAACTTACTAAAAATCATCCTGCAAGAATCCTCAAGCATAAGAGCAATCTAGCAGAAGACAGTTATTGGAAGAAAGCTGTAACAGGCTGGGAAGTTAGCAGAACTAGAAAAAAAAAGATGTTTTCTCACGAGCTAAATAGCAAATCAT
>VZSV01000104.1:193767-224336 GCA_013398735.1 Nothocercus julius
AAAAAAATATACATGCTACAATTACAGTAATGTCTAGAGACATTTGTTGGGTAATAAGTTTTTGAAAATAAGTCCTTGACCTTCTTACAGGAATTTATTCTGAGCCTCCACTGTACAAAGTAACATAAACATTGATTTTTATTATAAGTCACCTCTCTATACAGACTAGAAAAAAAACATTTTTTTAATAGCATTACAAAATTCAGGCTACTATGTAGAAAGAAATTAAATCTTGTCATACACAAACAGAATAAAAAAGATAGTATAATTATTAAAGATATGCTGAATTTCAAAACAAAATAATCTTTAAAATTTCTAATTAGCCAATAAAGACAGAAAAAATGATTTTCATATGATGTTGTTCAACCCTAAAGATTTTCTATTAGCTTCTATGCGAATATAAAGAACATCAGGGTTATACTACTTGCTGATTGTTTCTTAGATTTAACAGTCGACCATGGCAGTTGGGGATGGGAGGCAGGACGTGTAATAGATAATTTCCCATCTGATAATCTATTTCTGTGTCCTTTTAATGAACAAAGAGTGGAAGAAACATCAGAATACTTAAAATTTCTATCTCTCTACCATCCAATCTCCCCTAAATTTTCACTTGCTGATTAAGAGGAAACTGCTTTAAAAAATTCAGACATGGAGAAAATTAACAGTGAATGATTGTTCAATGATTCGTCAAAGACAGGCCAGAAGAGCTAAAAAAAAAAACAATTTAGACCTGCTAAAATCAACACACTGCAAGTGTATGAGCCAAAAATCACTGAAGAGTGGAAAAATGGAAATTGGTGCCACCATTCTCTCCCTCTCTGTAACTCAAATGACATTTGGGGGCAGTGTTGCCCTTTTTGCTTAAAATTTTAGAACTTGACATTCTTCAAGAGTCAAGAGGCTTACAAATCCTGCACGCATAACTTAACTAACTTCATTAGACCTATCATATTTGATTCTTGCTGACATTTTATCCATGAATGCCACATGCTGTAAGAATAATAACTTGCATTACATATTACAGTTGACAAGTTAAAAGAAAAAATTTCTTATTGAGCCAAATTAAGGTTTCAAATTGTCCTCCAACTTCATGTTAATTCATAAAAACCTAATAATGTATTTTGATTACATTTCTCAGCTAGCTTCAAGAAATCACTAAACCAGTCTCCTAGCTATAAAACCTTACCTGCTAAATTTTTAAGCTAATAAATTTGCATTTTGGAAAGTTCTAAAATGAGAGTGCCAGGTGACTTCAACTTCCATAGTTATGTGGTTCTTCTGCTTTCTTATTTCAATACTGAAAAAAAAAATCAAACCAGCTAGATGTTCCCATAGCTTTTATTTGCCTATGAAGCTCTTAATAACAGTCAAGTTTTTCCCAAACTAAACTGAGGCCACTCACAATGTTGCACAACAGCTACAGCATAGAATCACTTTTTTCCAGTTCATACCTCCCCTTTACTGCCTTCATTACTGGCTCTGCAAGCATCAATTCAGGTTTTTCATATACTGGCTCACTTTCCAGATGCATTTGCTTGTCATACAGTAATGATGATTCTCCCCTTATCATAAAATCTACCTTATTTGTCTTCTGATAAACTGATACTAGAAAATATTTCATTGACCTTCCAGACGCAAGTACTTTGCCACTATCTTTTTCTTTTTGAATTATAAAGTAGCTAAGAATAGCCACTACAAGAGGTTCTGTGTTTCATGAGATTAATTTCTATGCAAATTCTCACAGATTTCTGTAAGGCTAGACTGAGCTTCAGAAGCAGTAACAGCGTATGGAAGTTACCAAGAATACATCATAAAATCAAACTCATAGGGGACCAATGTACTTATCAACCACTTACTAGAATGAAAATTAATGCTATGATGTGGTGACCTAAGAAACATGACTGTTAAAAGAAACAAAGTTCGTAACTTTCCAAATTGTTGACGAAAAGTACTTTATTATATTCTTTTAAAAGTAAATGACTATACATGGTAATTAGTAATGAATTGCAGGCAGTCGAAGTATAAATGTCTCCACTGTTTTGAGGAACTGAAAAATTAGGTTCTGAATTGACCGAACTCCAGAATTTTAATGTGCAGGCCTGCTCCAGGGCTGTGTCTAATTTTAAACTCATCAGTGAACACCTCAAGCTTAAGATGAATACAAAATTTCCCCTAGTCTCCCTGTCTAGAGAGCATAAGGTCAGTGTAATTGAATCAATTCTAAAGCTGAAGTCAGACTTCAAGCAATAAATCTCCTTCTTTATTTCTCTCTCTCTCTCTCTCTCTTTTTTTAATGTAATTCTGGTCAGAATTGATGAGATTTCAGTTTTAGCACAATTAGATGCTATTCAGTAAGAATAAGGTCCATAGCGAGATAATTATCTCAGACTCTTTACACTCAGTGTAGTATCTAAAATCTTGACCAAAGGACACCTTTTTTCTGCTACATATTAAAACTACCACACCCATTAAATATAAGAAAATTCCTGAGTATTCAAGTCTAAAAGGAAATTGCTATGTATCATTATAACCTCTGCCAACTACTAAAGAAAAATAAGCAAATACACACTGAAATTAGTAGATTACTCCATAAAGTATGGATTATCTATTTAATGCACCACGATGTATGATGACCTGCTCTGCCACTCATGCTACTTCCCTGAGCAAGCTGTCCCTGGAAAGGGAAATAACGCTAGAATTAATTATGGACATAGGAATTACTTACTAAAATATAATCAAATTTAAGAGAATTTTCTTTTTTTTCTTTTTTTACAAATAATATTGTCTTTGTTTAATCTTTGCAAAACTTTACACTGCTGAACTTCTTACTGTCCCATCACATGAGCCCATGTGGAACTTAAGAGATTTCATTGAATTTTATGGTTTTTTACTTGTGTTATCATTTTCATGTTTTTCTTCTCATCTTACCTATACATTCACTAGTTCCCATTTTCTCTCAGCTTTCCGTGACTTTCTCTTGTTTTCCTGTTAACATATATTCTGGGTTTCTGCTAGATGTTCACAGGAAACAGTAAACAATTTTGCACATCCCAAAGATGCCTTATCTACCAGATGAATGGGCCAAACACAGATTTTCCTCTATGGTAAGAATAGCAGGGATTTTTCTTCCATGCTTTGGATCACTCTGTCATTTGTCAACTGAATATATGCAAATGTATGAAATGGAGATTTTTTTTTCCTGATATGAAAACCATACTGTACTGTGTTTTTCCAGATGTCTCCAAGGATAAAAGAGAATAAGGTAAAATCATATTTAAAACTATCTCCTGCATGAAACTGCTTCACAGAAATTATAAACACAGCCAGATTCAGAGATTTTCAAAACAAAACTATGCTACACTATATGGGAATGAAAACAAAATTTGGGAGGAGCTTACTAATACCTAGTTTCACAAGCAATTACAGTTTTCATCATGTCCATAGGTCTTTTGTTTTGTAAAATAGGAAGTAATATAACAAAAAAATCACACCTCAATTTTGCTTTCTTAATTATATCTGCATCACAACTATGCCATTTAAAATGTTATTATATATGAAAATCCATAATTAGATCACAAACAATTCCTTGAACTACTTAAATGAATACCTTTTTCACATTGATTAGTTTCTTACCCATATTAAACATGTATGTTATAGCCTACAGACATGCATGAGATTTATTCTAGTAAATTTTCTAGTAAAAAAGTATGCAACAGAATTGAGGGAAATCAATGAGTAGTTCTCAATTAACTTTATTTTCCTATAGAAAGAATTTTTCACCTTTACTATAGAAAAAACATATTTGCAATCAATCATAGTTGACCACAGATGCCACACTGCATGGCGCAGCTACACCTGGATGGCAATTTTGTGAGTTTTTAAACTGTTAGCAATTGCTTTTAGCATGAAACAAATTGAATCTCAAATATACATTGATCCATACCTGTTTGCATCTCACAGAGTGTTGGGTACATCTTTGACAAACAAACAAACAAAAAGCACAAAAAAAAAAGCACTGTGAATGAACAAGTGTTCTAAATAGGAAAAAAAAAAGTCAATTAGCATAGATTCACAATCAATACATTCAACATTTCATTGTGGTCTCACATGTGCCCTGAGCACTTCTGCTTTTTGTCTATCTCTAACCTCAATAAGCTGCTGACATGAGAATCCCAGAACATAATCAGTACATAACACCCAGCTCTGGAAGCTGCACATTCACCTACCACAACTGCAAATATACAACCAGGTGCTTATTAGACAAACTTAATAACCAGAGAGAAAACTGAAGTCCATCTAACCCAAATTTGATATCCAAAATTTCTGAATCATTAATTAGTTCCAGCTGCACACTTTTTACAAAGGAAAGCAGGAAAGGAAGTATCTTGAAGAGAGCTTGCACAACTGGTTTTAGGAAGACATTTTGAGGAGTAACATACTGTTGAAATTCAACACTCATCATGTTTTGAAATAACAAATAGGGTCCTTTTCCCTTATGTCATTCTAAATGGAATTGCTTTCAGAGTAGAACTTGCACTTTAAACAAAAAAGTTGGTGTGCATAAATCCTACATTCCTTTGAAATTTGCCCCCAAGGAACTACTGGCCTTTGTCAAGTAGCTCTGCAACTGTAAAAGAGTAAAGCCAGCCTCAGGGTCTTCTGAATAAACAGCCTTTATTTTGCCTATGGGACTGAGGAATGGAATAGGTATTTTACTGAAATGCAGACAGTGGTGGCCCACTTCTCTCTACATCAATTTATAAACATACATTTATTTGAGCCTTTCTGCATTAGGAATCTTGATTTTTCCTGGGTGATTCACTAATATGGTTTTCCACTAGCCTCTCAGGATAGCATCACTGGACCTCTTTCCTACAGGAGGATAAACACAGTCTGAGTAATGAGAACACAGATATCAGCAGGGCTGTCTTGTTGCTCAGCAGCTGGGATGCCTGCACAGCACCACTACTTAACTCTGAGACCCTTCTTTCTCTGTTCAAGCTTTCCCAGGGTTATATGAACTAGACTGCATTACAATTGTACCCTGACTTATCAAGGTACCTCAGCCCCAGTGAAACAACATACTAATAAGAGGAGAATCAACATGTTTTTCATTTTATGTATTCACTATAGTTTTCCTACCTACTCTCATTACTCTGAATATTAGCATTAAGCACCCCAAACTGCAATATGTGTATCTATTTTCTTTTTTACTATTTTTTCCTAAGTTTTCCTAAATTAAAATTGAAATTTCCATTACTGAATTTCTGCTAGGAAGGGAAACCAAATGCCCCATATTTTACTATCTAGCCTCTTGTAAGTGGACTATATTAATTTTCATGTTGCTTGACAAATAGTACACTGGAAGACTGATCAGTTCACAATCAATTTTTCTTCAGTATTATAATATGCTTTACAAGCAAATACTGAAGCAAGAGATATTTCATCTATCTGTGCTGCTGTCTTAGGAACAGCTAGAATTCTTACCAAATAGATGAATGAAATGCTGGGACACATTTCAGGAGAGCTCTGAATTTATGTATTAAATCTATTCAAAGTATTATGTTTTTTTTCTTCATATCTGAATCCCAATAAAAATGCAAACAGTTTCTTTCCTTCCCATCTCTCTAAAAATTTTCTTTACAAATTACCAGTTCTCAAAGTCAAGCCAAGATTATTAGCATAAATGTTAGGGAAAAGATTTACTCTGCAGAGCCATTAGTAAGGCCAAATGTTAAGGTTAGTTTTTCCAGCAGTGTTTCATCACAGTGTAGGATGTGAATTCATCTCTAACTTGATGTTGCTATTGTGATAGATATAGAGGGAAAGAAAAGGAAGATGTTGCACTGTTATGTATGTATTCTTCCAAAAGATCCATTAAACTGAGATTAATCTGCCCCTATCTGCTGTTCAGCCAGAATTTGAAGAGTTTGCATCCCTTTTTAAAAAACTTAGAAAATATTCGTAGCATCCTGATGTTTCTGACTTCTGCTGTCTGAAGTTGAAGAAGTCTTATTATAACTGTTCATTAACAGACATACATAATTTAATTTATTGCTTCCGAAGACTTTTAGTATATCTACAGAATGTGGGATGACACAAGCCACTAATATTCCTGAGATTCAACGGAATAGATCTTCTGTGTAAGATGAGGTATTCATATTATTTAAGTGCCATCATTACCAACCTTTGAATGAATATCTTCTGACTTGTTCATTTATCTTACACAAATCAATCTACTCCCCTTGTTTCCACAGAGAGGCTAGTATAAGTGAAGATGAAATTATTAGGGACTGTATCCTCTCTTTCGGAGTTAGATATTTATGTTTTATTTACCTGGATAAAACTGTTCCATGTAGCTACATGATCCTAAATATTTGAATTTGAAAATATTTTCTCTGATTCAATTCACCTGAGCAATAACTTATGTAAACTGAGAGGAATTACTGTATTTTTCATCACAACTGTCACAGTATGCAGAATGAGCAAATAAGTTGTCTGTTTTGGGAGGATCTTTCTGCATAGACTGGCTGACATTAAAGATTATATTGCAAGAGATTTTGTAAATGACTCCATTAAAAACAAGTTAGACCCTCTCTCACTAGACTCTCATGAATAATACAGTTCTCTGCACTTGCAGATCTACAAACATTTATTAGTGCTGAGAATAACATTATGCTTGCTTACTACATACCATGATGATTGACAATGATATTCACCCTAAGCAGAACCAAAAACAAAGCTTTGGGAGTTACAGAGATGGCATGGAAGGGTGAAGAGGTACTCTTCTTGCTCCTTACAGGTAGAAAACAAACAATTGTTATTTACAGAGCGGTTTCAGTCTGTTCTTCTCTGGGAGTTTATCATTCAACCCAGTTGTTCCTGAAAATGCTGATATAATTTATTCAGCTATGAGAGAAATATGCTGTGTTTTCTATTCAGCTGCTCTGAATGCACAAAATGTTCACTTCTATGTATAATTCACAGTGGCCAGAGAAAATGATAAATAAGGATACAGACAAAAGCCGCAGTTTTGAGTACCATGGGTACCACTGGGATCTGTGCAACATCCAGGTTTAACATTCTCATGAATTCCCTGTAAGGGGAGTAAACTGTTACAATGAGATCTGTAGATGATTCTAAATTGAGAGAACTTGTAAATACCAGTGAGAACAAAAAATAATACAAAGAAATCAACAGAAATTAGGACGACAGACAGAAGCTAACAAACTCAACTTCAGTCTGAATGTGTTAGAAAAATGTTAGCAACATAAAAGTGTATGACATCTCTCTATGCCCTGAGAATGGGCTTCTTGCTATTGAATTTTTACATATATCCCACTTCATAACTACTACCCAGGATCTTACTGTATTTGCAGTCTGTCCCACTGTATGCACCGATATTCCTTCTCCTAAATTCTTACGGATCACAGTCAATAACAGGGATTGGGAAAAGATTCACTGATGTGGTAGGCAGACAGAAAATTAGATACATTTTTGTAGGCAAATATGAAGTTAGAGGAGCTCAACGCAACTTTTAACTCCAAATTAATATTCCAAGTTCTGCCTTTGTAAATCATTGCCACTGGTTAATCTAGCATATTGATGTGAGAATCTGACCAGTTTAGTGTATAGAAATTCATCAGAAAATTGGAAAATATTCAGAGGAGTACTACAGGTATGAGAAAAGCTGATTTAAAAGATTTAAAGAAACTAATCTCTCAGTATGAAAGCAAGAGGGTGCCAACAGAGTTATGAGCAGGTGTTTTGCAAATGCCCATTGATTTTAGATCACACAACCACAGACAGAAAGGAATGTAGTTGAAGAATGAGCAGCAATGAGTTGCAGGAAGACTGCACACACACACAAAAAGACATAGTAAATACTAAGATAGCAGATAGCACTCAATAGCTTAGGAATTTTTTGTTAGGCTGCTAATAACATAATTATTCACAAAACTCCCACAGAGTCAATTGTATATGCCCATATAAGTTCCTTTAGCTCAGTACAACATAGTTTTCTACAGCTGCATCACTTTCCCTTCCCTGTGACAAGAGCTTAGATCTTCTCAAGGAAAGCCAAATGCACAGATTTCTGCTACATTTTTACCCCAATAAGAATTTTTTCTACCTCTTCTTTTTCACCCATAAGTATGACACAGCTGTGCAGTTCTAATAAGTGATGCGTATTTAATTGACAAAGGCAAAAACTGACAGTTCCCAAAAGGGTTAAAATCTGAGGTCCCTCCACAAGAGAAACCTCAGGTCATGATTCAATTGTTGTTTTTTCAAGTTGCAAAAAACACCATTTCTTCAATTCATTACTGACCAGAAAGGAGTCTATAAACACTGTGGGTTAGCATTTATTTATTTATTTAAGACACAGAACCTCAAGATAAAAAATGTCTTAAAATTGGTAATAAAATAAGATTTTCTTTTATGAGTGAGAAAGAAATACCTAAACCTTGGCAGATTCCACAGCTTCAGCTACTCTGTAGTATCATCGACTGATACATAAGGGGTGAATGTTTATGTGGGTGTATGGTTTCCTGCTTTTAAGCATATATAATTTTTAAAAGAGCTTTAAAGCCCAGAAACATAAAGAAAAAAGTACAGACATGGTATATGCCAAGTGTCGCAAAAGCTAGAAGTATGTATTATGATTTCAATGGAGATCTGCTGGGGAAATCTTCAAGTGAGCATACCCATACCGAAAACAACATGTTTTACTGCACCTTGCCCCACAGAAAATAATACATGCACAGAGAAAAGTCAGGATGGGCTGAGGGATCCTTGGCTCAGTCAGTCCTGCAGCATGGCTGCTGGGTTGGTGAGGGCCTGCCTACCCTACCTGTCATGTCTGGAAAGCACATGGGCTGCAAAAAATGGCCTTCTCAGCTGGCGCCTTGGAGGAGTCCCTTCCCCTTTTCCTGCAGGACGGCAGGTGGGCAGTGATAAGCTTATCCTGCTCTCCCTCTGTCTGCCCTACCTGAGGGCGGTGCCATTGTGCCACTACAAGATGGCTGCCATACTGAAGAGAGGTGTTGTCATGCTACCACAAAATGGCTTCCAGGAAGCCATTTGGGGCAGGCCTTGCCCATCCGGCTGCCCCTCTGAGAAGAGTGGGGTGGTTAATGCTTTTTACTGAATGTCTGTCTGATATTATAACAGCAAGCAGTATTATATTTCTTCTCTTTTTCTCTTTATTTTCTTCTTTTCCTTCTTTGTTTTCTTTCTTCTTTTCCATAAAGCTTGCAAAACTTTAAGCCCAAGCATTTCTGTCGGCTCTACAGTTTTCAAAAACAAGTCAACCTTTGGTTTAGTGAATACTCATCTAAATCCGCGCTGCTGCCCAAAGCCGTGTCAGCCTGCAGCGGGTTTATCTGTAGCGCGCTCTCAGGCACAGTCTTTCCAGACTAAATATGAATGTGTTAAAATAAAGCTGCAGAGCCGCTGGAAGCCAAACGAATGGAAAGCTGTGACAAGGACTTATGAGGACAAGCAGGAACAAACCTAATTCTGTTCAAACTGCAAAAGTTATCCCGAAATAACAGCCATTGCTTGAAAGTGGTTCCTCCCTTCAGCATAGGCAGTTATTTGTATGAGGCCTCGCTTCCAGCTTATCAGTTTGTAAGTCCTCACTTGGATTTTATATCAACCCTAATCCTAGCTGGATTAGTTAAAATTAGGAAACATGCTCAACTGAAATGGAAAATACTTTTTTCAGTCTTTTGAAAAATGTAGCCTTTTTAAAAAACTTTTTTAAGCACTTTTTATATATTACAAAATTTTGCAGATTCTAAAATAGAACTTTTTTTTAATCTAATTTTCCTAAGCAGATAGGTCTTTGCGTATCTTTACCAATTTCTGTTATAATGAAAAAATTGATAAGTTTACAACATAAAAAGCTGCCGCAATATAAAAAGCTGCCAACACAAAAATGTCCAGCCATATTCCTTCATACCCTGGGTACATCCCCATCTCAAGGCATCTTTCTGGGACTTCTCAGGGTACCCACCTTGGAAAAGGGCCATCTCAGTCTCTGTGGAACAGGACTTTTTTGCAATCGCCCCGACTCTCATCTTCGGCATTTCGAGATTATTTTTACCTACTTTTCGCTCTAATAGCTTGTGCTCTTCATAGGCATGGCATTAGCAAAAGTTTCCCTTGAAAAGGCTGTAAATAACAGCTGTGTTGTAGGGACATACAGACTTTTTTAAAAAAATAAAAAGTGTGAGTACCTGCTGAAAGATGCACAATCCTCTAAGATTTCCAAGTTGTGAGATCTATGGACAAGCTCTACGGGCAAGATGTATGGACAGCCTACTCTTGTCATTTCATTCCGTTCTTTAAGCGCACATGCTTTTGTATTTATGCCCTCGGAACACTTGCTGCAGGCTCAGGGCTGGATCTTTCAGCACTGCAAGCTGGTAAATCCATATAGATCAAACTGCTGCCTGTTCAGATCAAATCTAGACTCAGTGTAAGCAGATTAATGTAAGAATTACATCTGAACTAATAATCCCCCAGTCTCAATAGTGCTCCAGACCTGTAACGTCTCTGCACCATGTCCAGGTGCAACCCAGATTACACCTGACAGCTCAGTGCTTCTGCTTTCTGCTGCCATGCACTTCCCAGGCTGGGGTTAGGACAGACGGAGTTTGTGCCCCACATCAGCCCTCACTGAGGTTGGGTTTTCAGTTTCTCTGAGCCAGATGAATTTGCCTCCTCTATTTTAGGGTGAGAATTTGTAATGGTCTAACATTGATCCTACTTTTAAAATTAGAACAAATAATCCCTTCCAGACTGTTTTGTAGCTAAATTGTAATTTCCAAGTTTCTACTCAGTTACTCTACATCTTCCCCTCCCCATCGTCTTGCCTGTATACCTCCTTTAACAGCTCTTTCAAACTAAATGAGGAGCAAATAGCCCATCAAAATGAATATACACAGGAGCAGGCATCATAGTTATAAAAATAAAACAGATACTCCCCAGTCCTTCATTGTCCAATTTTATGGTTGTGATCTCGATGCCTTTCCATTGATGGAATTAATCCATATTTATGATAGTATAAGTACGAGCCCTCATCTTTTAGGGAGCCAGAGGCAATTTTTCCATGGGCAAGATGCCTTTCACACAGAGGAAAACTGATACAGATGTCAGTAATGTCAGAAAGACATAAACAACCTGGGTAAGAAGAATGCACAGCAGACTTTAAAACAGCGTTGTGCTGGACTCTTAAGGCAGCTGCATTCCATATGGGTGCCAGCATATGTAGAACGTGTCCATTCTGCTGTATGGGGCAGTCAGTACTTTGCAGGATGGAGCTCAGCTGCATTTTGAGAGCCCCAAAAGGCTGTTTAACACTGTGAAGAAATACACTTCTTATGCTTGTTGTACTAGTTGTACTGCTGGAAGTGACACTTTACAATGTACATTTTTCTTCTGCCATTTCTGTTTCATGCTGCAGGATTTTATTTTCTCACAGACCACTGGAAGATATCAAGCATTCATTTCAGAGGCTGGATTAGTTCAATAGCATTGATCAAAGGATTTTCAGTTAAACTTAGTTTTTGGCAGCAAATTAGCTCAAACACAAGTTCCCTCTAGAAAATGGTTGGCATCTAATCTAACACAAACCAGTGACACTTGGGTTTTGACAGCCAGGGAACATTTTTTTGCTATCTAATTGAATTTCGTCAAGCAGCAAAGATTTTGATATGGCACCATTTTCCTCAATATGTTAGCATCGCATCACTGTGATTCAATGCCTTGAAACGTTTAATACAGAACGAAGATGTGGCAAGACAGCACTTGTCATCCTTTTTTTCACCCCCTTGGAGCTAACTGTACTCCCTCTGTTTCTAAGTACTGATTCTGTTGCTGCTTGGAATCTAGGGGCTATCTGACCTTTTGTGTTTGGTCAGGGCACTTTCCTATGCCTCATACATTGCTGTCACGTATCCTGAGAAAATCTCTTCCAGGATGTGGTGATTTTGTTTTGTGGCACTGCCATAGTTCAGTAATAATTCAGAGAATATTTCATGTTTTGGGGAGAATTATATATCTCTCTATCAGATGAATGTAGCCTGCAAGTCCTCAATGATTTATGGAAAATTGTGTTTATAACGAGCAATTTTATTAGAGTAAAATAGATTAAAAGTTGCCCTCAGTTACACTGAAACCTGTCAGATTGTCTATGTGCTGCTCAGTGCCACTCGAAGTGTAATTTAGGATAATATGGGGCATGATCCTTGGTATAACTCAATATCTCTGTGCTGATCTCAGGTTCACTATTTACAAATGCTCATTACTTTAAGACACCCTTCACATAAAGGCAAATTACCATATATATTACTTCCAGTCCTTGCTTTCCTCTCCCATCCCTGCCCACTTAGGCTGTATATTATGATATTTTCATACAAGAAACCATATGAAAAATAAATCTTGTTACAATGTTTTAGGCTAACTGATTTAATGCAACATGGCTGTAAGATTAGAAATAGGGAAATAAATTTGATTCCATTCTGACTCATACATCTTTAAATTCTTACTGGATAGTCACGTCTGCCTTCATTTACATTTGAGCAATACAGTGTTTTGAAAGGGAGATATGGAAGTTTAAAAAGTGTACAATAGTATCTCACAGGTGTAACCAAAGGCAAAACTGTCCTGATAATCTTCACAAGGATGTGTAAATCAGCAAAGAAATAGTGCATGAGTCTTACAGCTTTGCCCTTTGGGAAGGCAGGTAAACCAAGCAAATTTATTATGGATGCTTCTAAAATACACACTAAACAAAGAAGCAAGTGAGGGTCCCTTCCAACCTTAATGATTCTATGATTCTGTGATAGTGTTTTTATCAAAAGTTTTACAATCATGCTTTAAATGAAGATTTTTGGCAATTTTTCTGATTGTTTATGGGACAAAAGAGCTCTTGTGTGCAAGGATTTTCTGTTACTGATGTTCAAACTGCAGAGACTTTAGTGATTAAAAATAGCCCAGAGACTGTGATTAATATGAGATAGATTATTTTGTATTGATATTGTATTGTATTGATATAAATCTACTGGTGTTCTGCCAGGTTTATGCTGTGTGCACCAGCAGAGTCACACTGCAACCTTCATATTAGTATATAACAGCCAGGTTGTTTTCTAAGTTGAGGAACCAGCAGTGCCTGGTTTCTGAAGGAATTCTGTCTTTGTTTTCCTTTGCTTCACCTCTTTCCCTACCTTTGTGGCACACCTTGCGGTTGTAGCAGACCTTGTGCCTTGCTCTTCGCCACTGGCTGGTCTCCGGACACAGATGTCACATATTTATCTCCAACAGCCTCTGAAACATCGACATTTGAATTTCTTACTCCATGTCAGATCTTGCTGAGGGTGGCCAAGAGTTCAAAATGTAAGATGGGCAGGTGGACTTGCAATTTCATTGTCCTCCATTCCTCAGGAAATGAGACAGGAATATAAAAGCGTCAGAAGTTCAACTGAAATGAAATAACCTGTGCAGTCTGTAAGTGAAAGCTGATTCAGTGGACACTAACATTAAACGGCAGCTCTATGGTTATTTATTCAAGCTACCAGATGAAAATAAAAACTATGTTTATTTAGACCTACACTAATTAGTATGTCGTTTATAGGTTCAGACTTCTGTTTTTCTAAATTACTGGTAGTTGCTTTTAATCTGGAGTGTTTTAGACAGGAATTTAACAGATGGTTAGGATTTTATGTAAGTTGTCATGGCTGCTGCTACATTGAAAACAACCCAAAACCTGAAATGAACACATCTGGATTAGGGGGAAAAAAAAATCAAATGATAAGTAAAATAACCTCAATTAATGCTTCTTCTGCTTGATTTGCTGAAAAGTATAAAGGGTAGTGGCAATGAAGGGCTGTTGATCCGGAAGTCACATGCCAGGCTACCTGATTCATGGCAATTAGAGGTTTAGAAACTCAGCTTTTGTCTCGTAATTCCATCCCTTCTTCTTCTGGCTTATAGTGCGAAACTAATACAATAAGAAAGCTACTCAGAGGCAGGAATAGATGAGTACCTCAGAGGCAGCAATAGGTGAGTACCCTTATTTTGTTGGAGACTTAAAGGAATTTTGCTTGGTCCGGAAGCTGATGGTCTGACGGTGCTGATGGTGTTGACTTCAGTTCATTCGTGTTAAGCATTACGGTCCTGAACCATATGTTTAAGATAGTATTGGAATCTAGAGTAGATTCAAATACAATAGACCTTATTGAAATATACTTCATGGTAACAATAAAAAAAGAGAAACAAACTCCTTTCTAACCTTTAACATTACTTAAAAAAAAATAAAAATGGGGAAAAAAAAGGACATGATATTATTATGGGCCAAATGCATTCTTTTAACAGAAAGAACTAAAGCAGCTGACTGCTAACTCCCAACTCTTTGGCTTGGTTTCCTTGTAGGTAGATGATGTTGTATGTTAACCTCACTTTAAAGCAGCAGAATATTAGCAAAATTTGAATTTAGATTTTGTGTTCCAGTTCCTGGTCCTAAGAAACAATTGCATTCTCTGCTTTGAGTCTACTCTCTATAGGTATTTGAATTTTGAAATGAACATTTACCCCAGACAGATGTTACCAGAAGGGAAAGAAAAGTATTTGGGCTGAACTCTGCCTGCTATTAGTGCTTTTTCAGCCAAAAGGCTGAAAAGCTGTGGAGTCACATTGTATCCTGTCAGCATGCTGATATTCAAAAATAAATGTCATAAAAATCAACAAATTCAAATGCCAACATCTGGGCACTATTAAAGCTAAAATTGGGGTGCCAAAATTCCTGGCTCCCAAAAATAGTAGAATGATGTGTCTGGGAGAATCTGTACTTTACCAATCACATAATTAAAAGTTGATAAGAAGCCTTTTCAAACTTTACCCATAATCTGATAGAAATAGTATGTTTTGAGATGAATCATTTATTCTTTTAACAAATCTGATTGCTATTTTATAGTGAAACAGGTGATTTATTTCTTTAAACATTTTGCCAATAACCTCTTCTGAAGCTTCTATGCTCTAGTAGGAAAAAAAAAAAGCATTTTAAACACACATTTTTTATTTTGGTGGATTAGTCTGTTTTCACACAGAGCACACCAAGATGAACTTTTTGAACATTGTGTTTCAACAAAGAAAAAATGATATATTGTGAACATGGAGTCTCCTTCTCTGGAGATCTTCAAAACCCACCTGGCTGTGACCCTGTGCCACGTGCTGTCTGTGTGCCTGCTTGAGCAGGGGGTTGGACTAGGTGATCTCTAGAGGTCGCTTCTAACCTCAACCATTCTGTGATTCTGTGTTACATAGTATAGCAGGGATCTGGAAAAGCTTATCACAGTTCAGATCCCAAAAGGGGATGTACTCTCCTTTTTCCATTGGCATCTTCAAAATGACTAAGCAATTTTTTAACACAAAAAGGAATATTAGGTAAATCTCTATGTTGCTTAAGCGGTCTTAATATGCAGCTCAGCAGCAGACGACCAGGAAGCACGCCAGAATCCTATAATGACAAAATGTTATACAAACTACCAAAATACTCAATGGATCACTTGTTTTAGATGATATTTCAAAACCACTATGCTTTCTGAAAATACAGACTGATTTTCATGCTTTCACACCATAACAACTCTCTTGCCTCTTTTTTTTATTACAGTGTTAATAAAAAAGTATCTTGGCTGCAGACTGAGATGACAGTTTTTATTATAGCTCTATTGTACACTTACTGCAAAGTCACCAATACTTTACGTTTTCCATTTTTTTCTGTGTAGGGGGATTTTGCAGTTCTATTAATAAACTTTTGGAGAAATTAAAGGGCTCAAAGCCAAAGGATGCCATTGTTATTATAGAAAAGATTTACATAGAGCAATGTAATGGGTTTTAAGGATGAAATCAACATTTTTTTAACAGAAAGATGGTGATGTCCTGGGTTAGTGGTGCTGTGCTTAAGAAATACCTTGCTACTGCACATAGTATAGTTTCAGTATTAATGTCCTTGTCAGACTACTTAAAAACACTTTGTTTCTAAAAAAAGAAAAAAAGCAAAAGAATTACTCAGTACAAGCATACTTGTCTGAAATAGTCATGTTACCTGCTTTGTATTCTACAACCTGGTGTCAACCAAATACCAGTGACATTTGGGTCTATAAATTTTGATTTAGAGTCTCCTTTTTTGCTACAGCCCGAAAGAAAAGTAACTATATAGGATTTATGCAGTTACTGAACAACTGCAACTGATATAAGCATTTGCAAAAGAATAAGTAGAACATTCATGTCCTTGACTGTCAAAGAAGTGCACTGCTGTGGAGCTCCAGTGGAGTGAATCCAGTTTCTGAATCTCCCTCTAATATTTCCCTGAAGCAAAAGAGCATTATTTTTCTCACATTCAACTCATACACGGTTTTCTAATTACTGCCAACATATATTAGTTTTTTTTTTTTAAAAAAAAAAAGCAAAATCAGGAGTGACCTTGAAAATATTCTGGAGTTGAAATCAGATTCACAAGGCAACTGACATTAATTCTAGTGGATAGTAGATAGACAGAAAAGAGTTCCTCTCTGTGTAGGAAGGAGCCAGGTTGGGAGTTTAATTGGCAACCTATGTCCAAGTGTGCAGTAGGGATGCTTCCTGCTGTAGCTGAGCTGTCACTATCTAGCTATTATCTCAATAAAGCTACAGAGAATACATTCTTGGTTAAAAGCTTTTCACATGATACAGTTAAGCAATAATAGCTCAAGTGGGAGTCTAGGGCTAAAATTTTATTATTTTTGAGATATTTTTACTCAACAGAACCTGGAAAAATAAAAGGCTTTTCTCTATGAGGAATTGATTAGACAGACTAGAAGGGAAGGAAGGAAAAAAAAAACACTTCTTTCTTGAGTGGTTTGTAAATATGTAAAATTTTCAAATTCTCCAAACAAAATTAATCTGAAAAATAATTGATTTGATCAGTGTGTACAATGTAAACCAAAGAATAATAGAACCGTTATGGTTTGGAAAGACATTTGAGATCACAGAGTCCAAACATAAACCATTTAACTGCCTACTAAACCACATCCCTAAGTGCCTCATCTACACATTTCTTGAGCACTGCCAGGGACACTGACTCCACCATCCACCACTTCCCTGGCAGCCTGATCCAATGCTTCAGCACTCTTTCCATGTAGAATTTTTTCGTGATATCTAACCTGAACCTCTCCTGGCGCAACTAGAGGCTATTACCTCTTGTCCTATTTTTGGTAATTATTGTGGAGAAGAGACCAGATTCCGCCTCACTACAACTTCCTTTCAGGTAGTTGTAGAATGTGATAAGGTCGGCCCTAGGCCTTTTCTTCTCTAGACTAAATAACCCCAGCTCCCTCAGCCGCTTCTCATAAGGTCTGTGCTCCAGCCCCTTCACCAGCTTGTTGCCCTTCTTTGGACACACTCCAGTACCCCAATGTCTTTCTTGTGGTCAGGTGCCCAAAACTGAACACAGTATTCGAGGTGCAGCCTCACCAGCCCCAAGTACAAATGTCAATTCCTACTACAAAGATCTTGGTGTTTTAATCCACACCCAGATACAACTTAGTCTGCATGAAATTACTCTCCGAGTGTTTTCATGTACAGTTATTTGGAGGGTAGAACATTAATGAGCTCTGAAACACTGAGAATTTGTTCTTGTGCTCATCAAGGGCCCAATGTTTAACAAACTAGAGTAAAGGGTTCTGTCAAATGTAAATGGTTTCCCATAAACTCAACGTGTATGGCTTCTTGAAGATGGTAAAACTGCTATGGAGTGACATGCTACATAGCTATGCTATGTTGCTGGAGGGCTTTTCTGTGCATTTCCAACAGCTGAATTCAAATTATTTTTACAGCTGTGATAAAAGATGAAGAACTTTTAAAAGAATAAAGAAATAAAGGAAAATTCATTAATATAAATTCAACAAAACCACAGCCAGAAGGAATTTTCTTCTGCCCAGTATTTCCTCCTTCATTTTTGTATTTGAGAATAGTAATTTCAAAGTTAATCATCTCATTTGTATTGATATACTTAAGATAAAGTCAGTACTCCAAAGTAGCAATCTTCTCATGTGTCAGGGAGCTTAAAATGCTGCTTTTTTGTTGAAGGTAAAGAAAGCAGAAGTGACCAATGTATGTGCATTACAAAATCAGTTTTGCTGCTTATTATTCCTCAGATGCCTCCCTTTCTCATCTGGCATTTAAAAATCTAGAGCTTTAGAGCTTTAGAACAATATACTAGTACTTTGTTTGTAAATTAGATTATAAGAATAATGTATTGCAAGAGTAATAAAAACTGGCATTTACCTGTCATCTTAGGGAAGCTGAATATTAGAAACCAATTAATTCTGATTTATTTTCAAACAATAATGAAACTTCCTTCCCTTGCATATAAAATGTAATATATATTTTAAATATATACCTTCAGAATATATGTAGCTCTACTGAGTTGAAACCACTATTCTACTTCATAAAGGGTACATATACAGTGAAGTCAGATAAGTATACCTAGGCCCAAAAAAAAAAAAAAAAAAATAAAATGAGCAATAGTTATCAAATAGAATAAAGAACCCAAGCATTTAAACATTAGTGTCTCATAGAGCTTTTGAATTAGAAATAAATGTGAATGTGCAGTCAGCTTTTTTTGATGGGACTGAGATTCAATAAAATACCTAGTTCTGTTTACTCAAATAGGCTTGCTCTCCCCTCCTGTCTCTTTATTAACATTCTCAATGAAATTTATTCATTAGTTTTCCCATTTAGCCATACATCAATGCTAAGGGTTTTTTTTTATATTCCTGATTTCATGGCCCTTTCCTTTAGTTTACCTTATGTGCACATCTGTGCAGTCAAAGGCATTGCATTCAGAGTGTTTGAAGGTATGATAATTTTCAGATTTGTCTTTGCCCTAGCCAGGCTTATTTTAACTTTTACATCTTCATTACATGAAAGACGGTGGCAAACTGATCCGCTTGAACAAGGATACCACAAAGCAAAACAGGCCTGTGGACAATCAGTTTCGTGCCTGCCTGCAACCAGCATCCATCTCCTTAAAAATAAATGTGAATGTGCACTTAGAAGTAGACCTCAGCAGGCCAGCAGTCTTCTGTGACAATAGTAAGGGCAATGTTTTACCAACTGAGTCAGAAGTTACTCCTGAAGGACTGTTTAATGAAAAAGTCTGCTTCCTGCAAGCAGGACAACTCACTGGACACGATAGTCTCCTCAGTCTTTTTCACTCAAAAAGATGGAATTGCTTTGTACAAAGAGAATCTTTCTCAAGTATCCCCCCTCTCAGAAAGTGCACAGATAAATCCCCCAGCTGCCTGGCAGGACTTCTCTGAGGAAATCAAAACAGTTGAAAACATGGTCCCCACATCCTGGACCAAGGTGTAAACGTCTTACATTTTCACTTCAAAAAATAATTTCTGCTTAATACTTACATGAAAATAGTCTTAAAGACTGTGTCTCCCTTTTCAGGAAACTAAGCATCTGCAAGGCATAACTTCCATTGGCAAATGGTCTGGATACAGCATCTGTATAAAGAAAACTGTGAGTATAAATAGGTGCCAGTGTGTGGGGACTAAATACATGAAACTGATCATATTAAAGAGGAAGTCAACCATTGACTGGTTTAAACAGTAATGTGGGGATTGAGAGACTTCTGATAAAAAAGGAATCAGCCTGAAAAGATACATAAAAGAAAAATGAAGATGCATAACTGATACTGCCTAGGTGAATGTGTATGATGTGACCATCTTGGGACTTTTTAAGAAGGATATTTAGAAATTTGGGTGTTTAACAGTTTGTATCCTGTTATGGCCTATCTGTTCTATTGCTAATATTGACCCTGAATGTTTAGGTTTTTATGATTAATGATGTGTCAGTAATAAATAAATGATCAACAAATAAGTAGTTAAATGCTGATCATGATTTGGTTTAAATTATGTAAACTAGGCACATTTTCCCTGTGACAGTATACCTATGTGGAGTTCATTCCCTGTCATCCCCCACACAAGATTTATCCATGATGGGAGTCTTTCTGTTAGATTGCCTCTCATTGAGTGTTCTGGCTTCTGTGCTCCTGTTCTGAAGCATTCGTCTTCCACACATCTTCCTTACAAGGGGCCCATGCTTATCCATTAAGATACATATTATTTTGCAGACTAAATCAGAGAAATTTCTCTCTATGTCTATTGGAGACCTAAGCTACAACAGATGTCATTTTTAATAACAAACATCTTAATATTTTTTATTCTAAAATACTGTTAAATAATTTGCATTTGACTAGAGCTTTTTTTTCCTTTTTCTTTTTTTTTTTTTTTTCTTTCATATAATGTATTTATAGGTTTCCCTGAGGTTCTTGGATTCCGGTATGTGACATGGATAGAAAAACATGCCCTAGACAAGCATCCACTTGTGCCTGTAAATACAATGGACTTGGATTTAGAGACACAGAAATCTTCTACAGATGGGTTATGAGATCTCTTAAATGTTATCTGAGACATACAGCCTTGCTATAGGCATAATTACTACATATCTGAAAGTAACGCTTTCTGATCTGTAATCAGATGGTATTTATTTCTTTAATTTGAAAGTGCATGAAACTACGACGCTTGGAAAACTATTTGGTCTACCGTTTCAGTCCGGATATTCTATGAGTTATGTTTAGTTAAGTAAGGGCAGGATAGTCATCTATATGGAAGCCCCATGTTTTTTCATTACTACTTTTTTTTTTTTTTCTTTTCATATTGTTAATAGTATCAGAACATTCTGCACACCATCACCCATGTCATCTCAGCAAGAGATGAAGTGAGCGTTACACATGTGCCCATAGTGGGACCGGTATCATACAAAGTAGGTACTTCAAAGCATCATTTCCTACAAAGAATGAGAAATGAAAAGACTTACTGTGGACTTTTATCAGATGCTCTGCAATTATTTCTCAGAAGCTCCAAAGGAACTTTTATTTTGTGAAGATATAACTCAATCTGTTTTAACAAGCTAGGAAATAGTGCTGGTGCTTGAAGACTTATTTAGTTGCCATGGTTCTCTTGAGCTTTCGGAAGGCCCAGAAGAGGCCTATGGACATAATTTAGAAATTAGGGCAGTGAGGGCATGTGGAAAAAAAAATTAGGGATCCTCTATGAAGCACTAGACTAATTCATCACACCATGTTCTTTTCTAAGTTGCTCCATAAAATAAGGCTCTGCTCCCATAGCTATACATTGGTATAAAACAGCACAGACTTCCAGGCAGCCAAGCTTACTTACAGTACTTTCAAGACATGTTACAGTACTTTCAAGACATTGGCATTTTTCCATTTGTAATAAATGTAAAATTTTCTTTATGTGTTCAGAAAATAATTTCTTCTATTTATCACATTTGCTACTTAGACACTTTTAGTGGTGATTTAAAAAAGGCCTCCCTCTGAGTGTTTTGCATATTTCATTAGCTCACTAACCACATTCCTCTAAAGAGCATCATTATCAGAGAAATAGTAATTATGGATTCAAAGGAGAAAAAGTCCAAGAACTCAGTGCTTCATGGTTATATTGTGGCTTAATTATGTCTATATGTGACTATATTAAGCATTTTCTCTCTCCAGATGATCATAATTTATATACACGTTTTCTCTGAAGAGTATTTATTTTGGAACTGCAGTTTCATGCAGGCTCAGAAAGCACTCTCTACATCGTTTGTCAACTGAATATTTTATTGAAAATGGACATAACTTCTTATTTACTTAATCTAAAGGAAAAACCTTTTTTCTTTATACCGTGCAGTACTATTGCCTGATGATTAGTGTTGCCTAAGGAGTAGTCCTTGCTGAGGTATGTAACATGCATACTTTTATTCCAATACATGTGGTCATTCCACTCTTCAGCAAGATATTAACCAAAATGAATTGCCCTTATCACTATGGTAATGAAGATAAATGTGAAAACTTCTTCATGAAAAACTACAGAAAAGCAGCTAAATATGCAAACTCTGTGCCTGCAATCACTATAGTTCTAAGTATTGCCTATAAATCTCAAATGTTAGGATTGTATTGTTGCAACTTCATCTACCAGAGCATAAGATATATTTGTGTACATAAACATGTATAAAAATAGATGAAGTATTAGTGCAACAAAAACTGGTATGATGCCATCAGGGAGATTGGCTTTAAGTAGGGAAGAAAATAATTCAAAATGGTTGAAAAAAATAAAGCTATTTCAAAACTGGTGATAGGTAAAAGAATTCCCTCTGGTAAGCTGGTTGTTTCTACCAGGAGAAATGATGATCAGAATATGACCGCACACCAGCAGAGCAGCAGGTGCTGGCCACAGTCTTATTCCCAGTAAGCTTCCTCTAGCATCTATATCATAAGTACACTTTTATCAGACATGTGTTGAGTGGATAAAAGAACAGAGTATATTAGCCCTGAAATTCATGCCTTTGAAAACTCCCTATTTTTTTTTTGTATATGCCTGGAGCCCAAATCTTTCTGTTCTTTGAGACATCATTAAGCTGCATTTCCTGTTGCAATCAAAATTAAAGTTTCATCTCTCAGGGATTATACAAATGCCCACTTCTTATCAATAGGGCCCTGAAAGGTTTTGCAGTCATGTTTTTGCTTAGAAATATTCATTCTTAATTACATATTCTGAGTAAACGCAAATGTCGATAGCTTTGTCTTGTCAGTAGACACTCATAAAAAGTAGAGTAATTTCTATGGTTGGTTCTGGAAAAACCTTTTAAATATTAATGCAGGCAAGTGGAGATGATCAGCTGATCATATCTGTTTGAATCTAATGTATACAAGATGCTGTGAAGTTGCTGTCTTCTATTTATCTGGGTAAGTTAGATTTCTTTTTATCATCTCTCTGGTTTCTATTAAATATTGGGTTGTAGCAAGGAGATACTAGAACAGTTTATGAAAAAGATATAAAAGTGGGGTTTATTTTACACTGTGTCTTATAAAATTCCTGGTAAGAGAATGCTCATCCGTTACTATTCTTGTTGACGTTACTGAGTCTGGCAGTGAATTACTAAATTATTTATTATTTGGCCTGAACTTTAGTCAAAACTTATTTCAATGGTTTACATGAATAAAGAGAATTTATGAAAATTTTCATTAAGTAAGATTCATTTTATGTAGCTTCAGTTAACTTGAAGGGAATTGTCTAATTTAAATCAGCATTACATCTGCTCATGCTCCATGCCAGTAGGAGATATATACCTAAAAGTTAATTTTAATTCACAAATAGTACATCTTAAATGATGACCAAAAAAATCAGATATTCTTAGTCCTTTTCCCACTCACATTTCAGTGTGATCCTCCAAGAAACCAGCTATCCAGATTCTGTTTTAATACAGGAGCTATACTACAACTGGCCACCATTAATTACGCATTTGCTGTGACTAAGCTAAATAATGGTGAGGAGTGAATATTTTGTTTTCCATTAAGTAAAACTGGCAACAGCAAGTGAGAGCATTTTTTTTTTTAATATCCAAATCCCTGAACTATCCAGATCCAGTGACAGGCAAAAACAGGTCCTGAGTAATTTAAGTTTTGTTGCTTTTCATTATGATTTTGTCCACATAGGTTGTCATGTACTTTAAAATACACAAGGGCTGAGCGCAGTAAGCTGCAAAACAAATTCAGGTGTGGGGTTCAAAGGTGTCCAGTGCTTCCCTAGGTGACAGACTCTTGTCCTCAAATTTGCGTTCAACTGAACAGGCAATGCATTGTTAATTTTCATTTTTTGATTATAACTTTCACATCTTTTATGAAAGCTATCAACCACATGTTTTCCGCTGGAGTCACCATGCCATGTCAGGTGGTCTCGTTGGTTCACTATAATAAACATCACAAAGCTGCTTGAAAGCAAGATTATTAAGTGAAAAGTGTAACCTTCATGCCAACCCTTGGAACCTCACCCACCTTCTTTTATCATATTCCCTGCTTCCAGTTGATTACTGTGTCCTACTACTCAAATCCCAACCCTCCTATTCCCATAAAGAGCTTTTATCCCAGGCATAGACAGGTCATCTAGGTCAATGTCCTCCTCATGAACAACTGCATAAACCTTTCCTACCAGATTACTGTTTAATCTGTTCTCCCAGAACTCTGAAGCATTGCAAGACCTATTTCAGTGCCTTTCTGTTCTAAGAAGCTTTCTCCCCATATTCAGCCCGATAGGGTCTGGATGCAGTTTCGCCCTATTAAGTTCCACAAAGCTGCTGACTCCATTAAATCTCACACATCACAGAATCACAGGCGTCATGGGCAAAGGTTTCTGAGAAAGGAAAGAAATTAGGGAAGAAGAGTTGAAGCATCTTACAAGTACTTGAGATGCAGTTACAAAAACAGCAGAGCTAAACTGAAGCAGCAGAAGGCAATACAACGAAAGATGATGACCTCATCTGTTCCATTCACTGAAATTAAAACATCACTGTGTTAGTTCAAGTGGAACAAAAGCATGGCCAGGTATATGGAAAAATTTCTTATTCATCCCCAAGATATTCTACATGGACTTTGTTCTTAGAAAGGGCTGTTTAAATTGCCTGCAGCAATTTTTTTTTCCAAACAAGTAAAAAGAATTTACTTTTCCTTTTTTCCGTAAGATAAATTTAGTACAAGCTAGTCTATACTAAGACCATTTGCACAAGAGTAACATGTAATATCTACTTCTCAAGAAAAAAAAAAAAAAACATAAAGAACGATAAGCAACAAATCTCCAACAGATAAATTACGTTTGTTTTGTAAGGTCACAGATGACAACTACAGTTTGGAAACAGAGAAATGAACAAATAAAATGCCTGTTAATAATGTGAAAGCAGAGGGAATAGAGGAAAGAAAAGGCAGCTGTTGTTCTGGGAATGACAGATGAAACAAAATATATTGCCTTATTTCAGCAGTAGCACCACAAACTGTTACACTGATACATGCACAAAAATAACATTAATATTGTTTTATTTATACTTATAAACCTGTAACAAATAGAAATGATATACTGATTTGCCCAGCTGAAACTTTTAAAAGTAAACATTTTTTTCTCTGAAAAATATCGTCTCTTGTTATACAGTCATTACTGAACAATCTATTAATTGCTAATGTCTTAAACAGATCTCTTTAAATAGAATCAAATAGTAGCAAGTCAATGGGATTCTGTCTCATTCCACATTGCTTTTACATGTTCATTTTAAACCCTTAATCAGTGTGGTCATTCAAAATTAGATTCAAAATTTTTAAATTCTGATGTCTAATTGTTCCCATAAGATTTATTTTAATTAGGAATAACTCAAAATAAAGAGGAATAACTCAAACAAAATAAAGTGCCTTGATAAATTTTTCATTATAAATAATCAAAGTGCCATTAGACAGCAGTGTCTAACTGCTGTCAGTTTGGCGTAAGCAAATGAGTTACTCCCCAGCTAATGAAACATAGATAACTCAAAGGGATATTGTCCAATTTAAAACAAGTCTCAGGAGGAAATTACAAGCTCCATATTCTGATCATTCATAAGAAGTTTCCAAGTCAAACTGCAATTAAAAGTATGGAAGAGTATATTTATTTCAGCAATAAAATATGAAAACATAGAGTGCACACTTTTAACAAAAATATAATCAGCATTATTCAAAGGATGGTTAGTTGTTGCCATGAGGAATGTTTTGCTTTCCAAAGTGTGCCTATGTTCCAAGCTTTGCATTCTTATTTTTGATGACCTGTTTTACATATACATATTTAAACACCAGTATCTAAACATCAGTGCAACATGTTCATGAGCTAATATGTAGATGAAATTTTAATTGTGAAATGATTTCCATAACACCATGCCTTACTTATCTTTCACTTTTCTGCTATGCTTTCCATATGAACACTCTGGAATAGTTTTGTCTACTGGAGCATTGTAATGTTGGGAATAATTAGGGCACTCTGTAAAATACACAACAAACCTTAATGTTTTGATCATCTTGGACTTTCATCAACTCCTATGGGATTTCAGTCTAAATGTATGACATAACAATAGATACAAAAAGATAGATACAAAGTAGATACAAAAAGCAGACAAAAAGCATAAGGAAGAAAGTATGAACACACCATGCATATGGAAATACTTCCCTCTAATACCATTCCTACCAGCAGTGGCTTATTGTTCAGGGCTTAGCCAGAAATAGCTAGTCATTATTATTCATTAAGTAGCTCTGGATGGCTATCTTTCCCCTCTGCTTTTTACATGCCCTCCTGAATCTCATTAATACCCACCATGTGATAAGTTGGAGTGCCACATTTGTGTCCCATGTTACTTCAACAACTTGGCATATACAGGCATATAGGTATATACAGTGTATAGGTAACTTCACAGTCCTTTTGGTTTGCTTTGCACTTGTAGACTGTTGGCTTTGTTTGGTACTGAGCTCCTGCACTGGAAAGCACAGAGCATGCTTGCTGTCACTCAGCTTATTCTTTCTCAGCTTTCAGCTCTCTTTCATATTTTCCACCCATACCTCTCTTTTAAGCCAGATAATTATTATGCATTGTCATATAAAATCCACTCCTAGCCTCTTTAACTGTCCTTGTTGCCCCTTTCTTTTTCCTATGTCTGGAAGATCAGAATTGCATATAGTATTTAAACAATTGAATGCCATGACTTACACATTTAGATTCTGGTGGAATGATACTCACTGTTATTTTCCCTGTTGCTTTCCTGAAAATTTATAACCTCATGCATGTTTCTTTTTATGACTTGCTAATTACAGCTCTGACATTTTCATGGAGATATTTAACTGCAAAATGTCAAACTGAGTGAAATAACTGAGATTAAAATTGTTTTTCCATATATATTTACTTTCACTGAATTTCATCTCCCATTTAAATACTCTTGGGTTCCTCTTATTTACCAACCTTTAACAATTTAGTGTCATCAGCAAATATACCAAGTTACTTTTTACTTCTTTTCCAGTATATTCACATATATGTTAAGAAGCATAGAAAACGGAAAACTGAAAATGACCTTCTCTTTCCTGTTATCTCTCTCTCTTTTTCTTTTTATTTATTTTTTTTCAATCAGTAAAGAAACCTTCCTCTTAGCTATCAGTGTTTTTTCCTTGAGAGCTTTCGGTAACAGAGATGCTGTAAAATATTAACTAAATCTTTTAAAAAATATATTGCTATAGTTTCTCTTAATTTTCCCATGACAAACTTACTAATCTGCACTTGTCTGTATTCTTCTTTTGACCTCTATCAAGTTCCTTTCCAGATTGGCACTGTATATGTCACTTCACTGTCTTAAAACCTATCAAGAAAGTTTTAAAGAATGAATTTCACAACATAATTACCATTTTGACTACTTCATCCTTGAGTTCCTTTAAAACTCCCAAGTGAATGCCATCTGGTCTCAATATTTTCCTCTTTTTTTTTTTTTTTTTTTTTTAACCACCTCATACTGATACTTCTGAGGAGTTCCCTCATAAAGAATTGGTCCTGTTCAAGAATCTATTCTAACCTATCTATAATGAAAGCAGAAGTAAAAGATTAAAGCAATTTTGTCAGTATAGCTTCTTCTCAGTGCTTCTGTTTTCTTTATCTTTTGGCACTGCAGAATTTCTGTCCAATTTTCTGCAGCTATTTTAGAAAGTTCCTTAACCTTTATGTCTCTTGCAATTATTTTGTTTTGCTGTGTGTTTATTTATTTATTTATTTTTAACCATAGAAAATCTACAGTCCTTACCATTTTCTTAATAAAGGATTCGGATTTCTGAAGGTTACCTTCTTGCTTTCAACAGTTTGTTGAAAGCTATAATGCTGCTTTTGGTTGCAGTGCCTTCCTTTTGTCCCTTTTCAACTCTTCCTTGCTAAGCACAATGCATTTGCTCTGTGCTTTCAAAACAGTCTTAAACAGTCATCATGCCATTTGCTGTGACGTACCTCTCTTAGTGATCACTTTGAATATCTTCCTTGCAAGAGTCCATATTTAATAAATTTTTTCAGTTGAGCACAAGTGTTGGGGGAGGTTTCTTGGTTTCTGCAGTCCTGCAACGATGCTGGATGCAAACAGAAGCTCTTTACTTAAAATATTCAGAACTAGGTCCTCTACTATACAAAATGTAGATTTTGCTACTCCGGAGATCTGCAACTATCTAATCTACAATAACTAATAGTTTAGTTTTGGCAGCTCTGCAAGAAAACTTGTGGTTCTTTACTGTCCCTTATATAAATGTCACTTGGTTAACTCTAGCTTTCTCTGTAGGATCAGTCGTCCTTCACTCACTCCTATAGCTGCAGCCTGCTAGTTGTGAAGTGTCAAACCACCTGTTCTTCCACACCTACTTCTCCTCACCCATTCAGTAGACTCATTTGTGACCTTGATATAGATGTCATCTCTTACGGGTATACCAGATCTGGTATTCCTGAGGCCACCTTTGTTTTTGTTGATGCTGAACCTTTTCATTACATCATTTTTATTTACGCATTAAAATACTTCTTGTCAGCCGCACTGTAACTCAGGGAAGGTCACTGTAGAAAGCCAGGTTTGCTGTACCAATACTGTCAAACTGATGCTTTAGACAGTTATACAAATTACTCATAAACCAACAAACGGATAATTAATCAAAGACTTAAAATTAGCCATCATAAACTGACCTTTCCCCTCCTCCACCACTATGTAATTCAGAGCATGCTATGGAAGAGATTAAGGCTTACAACTTATTTCCCACCATTCAAATTTTGTATCCGGAAGCTCATGGCTCCAGTTTTCCTGCCACAGGCTCCTGGAGATCCTGCAGCAACAAGCTTCTCCACAGGGTTCACCAACAGACTGCCCTGACCCCTGATTATATGTCATACATAGCTTGTGCTTGCAGTCAGCAGCATGTGTCTCCAGATGAGCTTTGGTGTGCCTTCAGGAGCAAATCCTCAGACATTGCACCAGGAACACGGCTCGCCTCCCACCCTCCCCAGGCAATGCAGCAGCACCAGGTTGGGTCTTGCACGCAGGCTTTATTGCCAGTGTCATTGGAGACCTCTGTTTTAGACCAGGTGTGCACCCTCATCAGGGACCATATCGTGTCCCTTGAGATTACATGCCATGTGATACTTAAGACAACTGTTTTTCCTTCCATTTTACAAAATCAGTATTTCAACATATCCTCAATTTTCTCATGAACTGAAAGAAACTGAAGGCAATCTTCACTCTTAAAGAAATACAAGTGCTTAAATGTCTTGTGGACACATTCAGAATTATGCCTTTTTTTTTTTTTTTTTGCACATTTGACCATCTGAAGCATACCAGTTGCTTCAGATCATAATGGAACAGTGTCGCCTCATGCTAGAGCCAGTTCTGCATGAAGTGCCTATATTAATCACGCTCATAAACATGCCAAAAGGCAATGGTGCTTAAAATCAGTCATCATAAAATCACCTTAGACAAAAAGGTTCTTGCTAAAGTGTTTCAAGCTATGACTGTGGGAAAAATATGGTGATATGATGAATTTGACAGCAACAATGTACAAAATTAGTCTAATTGTCTCATCTGTTTTTTAACTCTACGAAAATATTTCAGTGCTAATTATTTGCCAACAGTTTCTCAAATCCCAGTAGTTTTATCTTCCTGTGTAATCTCAGCAGAGTAATTGCAAAATTGCAAAACTCAGCTGTACATCAGCTGCATCTGAAGCAACTGGTATGCTTCAGATGGTCAAATGTGCAAAAAAATACTTAGCTACAACAGATTTAAATCTAAAAAAATGAAGAAATGTGGATTTGCCCCAGTGCTAAGTGATAGAATCTGATACCAAATATGTGCATTGAAATTTCCATCCTCCAACATGTAAACTCTCAGCTAATGCAGAGCTGCAACCAGCAGCATGTAGATGATAAGAAGCACAATTTGCAGTGTCCTCTTAAAACTATATTTATGTCTCTTAAATTACCCTTGCGTGCTCTTATATGTTTATTATTTTTGCATCACATACATAGCGTAAAATCTCTCCTGGCACCAGGTCACTATTGATCATATCTCCTATGTTTTTCTGCGGGAAATTGTGTGCTGAATTTCAGGTGGTTTTTGTGCAATAAAAATACCACACAGAAGCTGATCTAGAACTGGGCTAGCATAGCAGAAAAGCATTTGCAAGCAGTAAAGCATTAATTCACTATATTTATATTGAGCTATTTTCAAATATTAGACGAATGCACTTCTGTGAACAAACAGAAGAGCTTTTTCAAATATTATTAGTAGATAATTCTGGAGGGGCTCAAATTATCATTCTGAAATTTTCTTCCCATTTCGGTAATTTGTACCTTCATAAAACAGCTATGAATACTAGTTTCAATTTGAACAAGTTCCTCAGTTTTAAAGCACCGGTTATCCAAAGAGAGTACATGCACAGCCGTGCCCATTGCGTGACCAAATATACTATGCTAAAGACATAAAAATGAGAAGTCATAGTGACTTAAGCAACTATAACCTAAAGTATGTGAGAACAAACGGCAGACATCATCCCTTAAGATATTCAAGGATTTAATTTATGCATAGCATAAAGGGAAAAATAAAATAAA
>VZSV01000104.1:224421-251624 GCA_013398735.1 Nothocercus julius
TGGATATAATTCCAGGTTTTGCTGTTATTGGAGGAGAGAGTGGAAGGAAATAACATTCATTTAATTATTTCATTTGGTGACTTCCTGAAAAGTTGCAAAAGCTATTTATGGCTTCAGAATGACAAGCAAAGACAAAGCTCAGGTCATTCTCCAAAAAAGTACAGTAATGCGAGTAGGACTAAGGACACTTACTCAACAAAGCTGACATTTCATTCATCAATAGGGAATGGTACACACGCGTGCACATACACATGTTAGTACTTTAGAGACGAGCAATAATTAAAACATCTGCCCATTATGAAGCTAACCCACAGAAAAAAAGAGGTTTGGACTTGCCCTTTTTTGTTGCAAGTATGTAGGTTAGTGTGCACTGAATTGACAGGTTCCATAGAGCAGCAGAAATAAATTAAAACCTGTTCAGCTTTATAAATCAGCACAAGTGGCTAGGATTTAGGATAAATAGTTACCTTGAAGTTGCATGCTTTACTTTTCTTTTAAAATTACACACAGGATAAAGGACTAAGGAAAAAGGAAAATATATGTTTTATTCAAAACAGGTCTTGCATCAAAATGTTCAATGATGGGATAAAAACATTTCAGTAGATGGATAACAATGACTATTCTTAACTGAAAACTGCAAATGGCCGTAATGTACAATCTCTTATCCTGAAAGTTTTCAAGTGATCAAATAGTACTGTCTTTATGGTCTTGTCATATAACCAAAAGAGAACCCAAACAAAGAAACAAACAAACAAACAAACAAAAAAGCAACCCAAGAAAACAAAACAAACAAGAAACCCTAACACAAAACATCACTCAAAAAACAGTTCTCAAATAAAGTTAGACAGTTGATAAAAGGTCTGTGTGTAATCTGGGAAACTGTCATTATTAAGCTACATGCTTTTCATTCCTAAACATCCAAAGCCTCACTTGCTAAAAATTAGTGAAATTAAAAGCCTATCCCATTATATATTTAGACTTCTTCATGTGGATATTAAAATAAACTATATTCTGAAATTAAGACTTAAAATACGTTCTCTAATTTTCCATACATATGTGCCTGTATAAATATATTTCATCATTTTACAAATACAATATTTATCTTAAAGCTTTTGCTCTGCAAATCATTACAGCTTAACATGAACAAACAATTTCTGTGTTTTGGTTCTGTCTTTAAATAATTTTTTGAAGATGAAAATCAGCCAAAATGAGTGACTGCAAATAATACAAACAACACATTTATTTAGAAAAATAAACTGAAAATGCTGTTTATCTGTTACATTTCTTCATGAAGTATAGATGACTAGAAAAATTTTATGTCAAATACATATTACAAATGACTTCTTTACTTTAACGGTGACAGAGGATAATGTCAGTGTTCAAATAGGAATATTTAAGATTTGTAACTTGATGGTTTAAATTTCTTGGCTGCTAATATGATAAAAAATGGATGCTATTAAAAATATCATACCCTTTTTTTAAATCCACCTCATTATGTTGATGTTCTTTCATATATATACACATATAGAGATGTATGTATATATACATTTAAACGTAAGAGTGAGCCAGAATCCTTTCAGTGGACAGACCCCCACTGTGAAAGAGAAAGCAATTCTTTTCTTCAGTTTTTACTTCTCAATAAGTAGTAGATCCCCTTTAAAACATCAATAGTTTAAATATCGACAGTTTAAGTTTCTTGGCTGATAATATGATTAAAAAAAAATCAATGCTATTAAAAAAATCTCCTTTTTAAATCCACTTCATCATGTTGATGCTTTTAAATATAGATACACATAGACAGTGAGATGAAAGAATATGTATATATACATTTAAACCTAAGAATGAGCCAGAATCCTCTCAGCGGACTGATTACCACTGTGAAAATGAGAGCAATTCTTTTCTTCAGTTTTTACTTTTCAGTAAGTATGTAGATCCCCTTTAAAATATTGATAGTTCAAATTTTGATAGTTTAAGTTTTTTGGCTGATAATATGATAGAAAAATGGATGCTATTAAAAAAATCCCTTTTTTAAATCCATTTCATCTTGTACATACATATATAGAGATGTATGTATATGTATATATACATTTAAACGTAAGAATGAACAAGAATCCTTTCAGTGGACAGATCACCACTGTGAAAGAGAAAGCAATTCTTCAGTTTTCACTTTTCAGTAAGTATGTAGATCCCCTTTAAAATATTGATAGTTTAAATTTTGTTAGTTTATGTTTCTTGGCTGATAATATGATAAAAAATGGATGCTATTAAAAAAAATCCCTTTTTTAAATCCATCTCATAATGTCGATGCTTGTTCATATACATACATATATAGAGAGAGATGTATGCATATGTATATGTACATTTAAACCTAAGAATGAACCAGAATCCTCGCAGTGGACAGATCACCACTGTGAAAGAGAGAACAATTCTTCAGTTTTTACTTTTCCGTAAGTATGTAGATCCCCTTTAAAATATCGGTTGTTGTGATTAAAAGTCTCCCGGGCCATCTGTGCAAATGGTGGCACACATCATTACCCTGAATGGAAGTGACAGTGCAAATATTAGAAGTGCATTGAGACGCAATCTGTAACAGCTGAACTTCTTCAGATCTGGGTGGAGGACAGGAAGTGGCATCCTTTGAAGCAATTTAACATCAACGGTGCTTTGTTCCTGTATGGCTTTGAATATATACAAGGGATGACAGAGATCTTCTTTCTCCTCAAACAGCAGCATTCCTTCTTTGTAGTAAACAAACATATTCGTCTCCTGCTATCACCTAAGTGCTTCATTTTTCCTTTTGGCTACATATTCAAATATTTTTTGGATGCTGGCTGGACCCCATGAAAAACTCACTGTTTGTTACTCTGGTTGCTCAGTGCAGAACCCGAGTGTCAGGCTGGGAGAGAGCAGTTTCTGTAAGGGGGCAAGACGTCTGCTCCCCTTTATTCTTTGTTCTGACTGAACAAGATTTAAGGCTGTGGCTTTTGCCGGGATCAGCTCATAGCTGTCAGATCCGAGAAGGACGATCTGTGCTGATTCCACATGTGATCACTTGTGCTCCAACGCCAAGGGCTTCTCCGTGCACCAAGGAGGGCCAGGTTCCCGACAGCTTCCAGATCTGGCCTGCAAGAAGTCACAATGACGAATCTGATATGCAAGGAATTAACTGATGTCTCTGTAGGTATAGAGATTCCTTCAAGCCTGAAGGTGCTGTTGAACATAAAACCAAGACAGAGTTATAAAAATGCTACGTTAAGCAGATAAAGTCAAATGGCAAACAAAACAGATTTTTGCACAATCATCCCTATTTGAAGATGTTTTAATCTGTAAAACACACTCAAGTAGTCCCTGAGACAGCAAAAGACATACAAACACTCCAATCCAATGCAGAGGTTCGCTGACTCATTGAATTTACTTATTTTACTTATTAGACAAAATAAAACAGCATCAAAAGGCAAGGCCTTAGGATGCTTACTTTACAGTAGCTAAGTTAGGTTAAATAATTAAATTCACATCTCCTAAGAAAAAGAATTAGAACTTGCTCTTTCAGTTCAAGTGACTTAACTCAAAGCTACTTACTGCAAGTGAGAAGAAAATGACTACTTTGGCATTAGTTTTATGAATCTAGGCCCTAATATGCATTTTTTTTTCTTATTTCATATTGACAGGAATATTTTACTGTGATAAAAATTGCAAGGGAAAGGTGCAGGGTTTCATTTTGATAGGCGAAAAAAAAAAAAAAGAGAGAGATCTGAAACCAGTATGCTGAGAACCTTCTTTTATTTTTTTCCCACAACTAGTATAAAACATCAATTATTCACAAAAGCTTAATTACTGTTCAGGATTGTAAAAGTTGCCCACTGTAGCCCAGCATTCTGTCTCTAATGGATATGCTATAATAAGTTTATGATAAAATTAGCCAGGAGGGGAAATTTCTTCCTAATCAAATTGTTTAGGGTTTTGCTTGCATCATTAATCAAAAAGATGAGTATACTATACATTCTGTTAGCTGCATTTTTTGTTTTTTAACTGAGGACAGTTTTCATATCACTAGAAACGCACAACACTTTTTCAACTGTCACAGTCTCTGGCTTCCATTACATCCTGGGCTAATGATTCGTGCATGTTAATACCTCATAAAAATCACAGAAAACAATAGTGCTGCCCTTGAATTCATCTTACAGCTCATGAAACAGGATAGCTATTGTATCACAAATACGTATAGAGAAGTAATAATAATAACCAAAAGAGAATTACATTACATAAGCAGTATTTATACTCTGTCAGGAAACAGTTACCTCAAAGTTACTTAGCACGGTACCAAATACCTATAGGCATGAAAACCACAGCAACTTTCTCCTTTTATCTGAGTTGCAATTCCTAAACACATTCAATTTCATGCACATAAAACCCATAAATGGCATACCAGCTATACCAATATTGTTCTCGTATCTCTGTAATTCAAGCATCAACCTACGCAATATGACTCATTCCCATTCCTGAAGCCATATGACATCCACTTTAATTTCTTCAACGTTCCACCAAAGAAGCAAAGTCTGCCTTTTGTTTCTTAATGATATCTCTACTAGAAAAGCACGAGTTGTACTGCCATGAAAAACTTGAAGCACCTCATCATATTAATAAATAATTTGCTCAAAATGGAAGATTATTATTAAGATTGCTAACTGCAGAATTCAGAAGGTGAGAAATGCCTACATTAAAAACAGAATAAGCAGTTCTTTCCAGCTCCACAAATCCTTTATAACAAATCCATTACTGCGCAGATGAGCAAGGCAGGCCAGTCACTTAAAACATGCATCTACTAATTATAGATTCACATTCAAAAATACCTAATTTTTAATTCTATGATTTCTGGTATTTTGACAAGAAGGCCTTCCATTCAAATCACTACATTAACACATCATCAGATATCCCCTTGTTACACCATATCTGCCAAAGCGTCCTTGCAGTCTAAAACCACTGACTTACATAGCGAGCAAGAGCTCAGACCGTACACGAGGGGGCAGTTGTGTCCTCACGTTCCTTCCCTCGATTTTGCCTGCACCATCAGGCACTTCTCTTCCTTTGACAGCATCACTATATAGTTCCAAAAACCAAAGATGCAGAGAAAACAATGTCACTGCTTTCCCTCTCAGTACCAGATACGTACTCTTCTCAGTTTCATTTTACTTCTATGCAGTATTACCCTAAATACACCCACTCCTTTTGGTTGTTTTTCATTGCATGTTTTTCTAAAAATACATTTGTAGGCTCAGTGCAAGTTGCCATGAGATCCTTCTCCAAACAGCGCTGTACCTTAGCACAGCATACTCCAAAGATAGTTAAGGAGGCATAAGTACTGAGCGAAGAGGCTGCAGGAGGGACCTCTTAGACTTAGGAGATTACTATGCATATGCTGGTGAGCATAGAGGTACAGAATCACAGAATGGCTGAGGTTGGAAGAGTCCAGCCTCTGGAGAACATCTAGGCCAACCAAATGAAAAGAGATTTAAAAGTGGCCCAGAAAAGGAGAATTTCACAGGAGCAGGCAATATCTTCTATTAGACAAAGGAAGGCACTTACAAAATAACAGGCAAATTTAACAGAATTTCAAATGCACCTTCAATTCTGAAGCAAAGATCAAACTAAGTATCTCGAAGGGAAGGGCTCCGTAGCGGACGCTGGTCCCGGAGCACCTTGTCTGGGGGCGATGAACTGCGGCGAGAGCCGCCGAGCGAGAGCCGCGGGGCAGCGCGAGGCAGCCCCAGCGCCGAGCCCGGCCAGGGGCGGCTCTGTCTCGGCTCTGCCTCAGCGCGGCGGAGCCGGCAGGGCAGGCGGGAATTCAAAAGCCGCCCCCAGGGAGCGCGAGCGACCAGTAGCGCAGCGACCAGAGCGTGGCGCGGCAGGCAGGCCGTGGCGTGGCAGTTAGCACAAGCAGGAGGTGCAGGCAGGGAGGCTCCTCCCACGTGGCCAGAATACAGTCTCTTCCAGCAGCAGATCAGGTGAAGCCATGGTCTCCGCTCGGCAGAGAGCTTCCACCAGGAAGACTGTGGTGACGCAGACAGAGCTGCCACAGAAACACGCGGCAGTCCAGGTATCCAGCTACGGGGAATGTCTGAGCCTCGCCATGTCACAGGGGACTAGCGAAAACAGCGCCTGCCCTAGGTGTGAGCAGGTGGATGACCTGCTCAGCCTGGTGGTGGAGCTGAAGGAGAAGGTAGAGAGGCTCAGGACTATCAGGGAATGTGAATGGGAAATAGACTGGTGGAGCCGCGTTCTGCAGTATTCCCAGGAAAGCCACCCAGAGGACCCCCCCAATTCAGTCTGTAAATCCAGTACCCTCTGGCCATAGGAGAGGGCAGAGTTAACAGTGTCAAGAGATGAACAACAATGGAAAGAGGTCCCTATTCGAGGGGGCAGGAGAGCCCTTCCCTGGCCCGCTGCACCCCCTCCTGTGGCCACATCCAACAGCTACGAGGCCCTGGAACTTGGGGATCGGATAGATGAGGTCACGAACCCAGGCCCATCTAGGGGGCCATCTGCAGAGAGGCAGGCGGTCCACGGCCCGGGGCTGCTGCCCCTAAGGAGAAAAGGAGCAGCCGGAAGGAGCGGCGGGTGATTGTCGTGGGTGACTCCCTGCTGCAGGGCACGGAGGCACCGATCTGTAGGCCTGACCCCTTATCAAGGGAGGTCTGCTGCTTGCCAGGGGCTCCAATAAGGGATGTCACAGAGAGGCTCCCAAGGCTTGTCCGGGAGTCTGACTATTATTTCCTGGTACTGTTTCACGTGGGCATTAATGATGCCATGGGGAAACTGGGGGACATCAAGCGAGACTGCAGAGCCCTAGATGGCCGACAAAGGTCCAGGAGCCCAGGTTGGTTCTCCTTTGTCCTACCAACGAGGGGAATGGATTTGAGGAGGAGAAGGCGGATATGGCACATTAACAACTGGCTGCGCCGCTGCTCTGGGCAACAGGGTTTTGGCTTCTGTGACCCTGGGACTCTGTTTGATGGCCACCAGCTAGTGGGGAGTGATGGGAAGCACCTCAGCAAGAGGGGCACAAGTCTCTTTGCCAAAAGGCTGGCCAACCTGGTGAGGAGGGCTTTAAACTAAGCAAGAAGGACGAAGGGGAGTGTCACACAGACAGGGCAGTCAGTACCATGCAGTCAAAGTCAGATGGCATCCAGCGGGAGTATAGCAGTGGGGAGTATGTCCAGTGGAGGGCTACGAGGATGATCAGGGGCCTGGAACATCTGCCCTATGAGGAAAGGCTGAGAGAGCTGGGCCTGTTCAGCCTGGAGAAGAGAAGGCTGAGAGGAGACCTGAGCAGTGTCTATAAGGACCTCAAGGGAGGCAGTGAGGAGGATGGGGCAGCCTCTTCTCGGTGATGGCCGCTGATAGGACTAGAGGAAATGGCCACCAGCTGAAACACCAAAATTCCACAGGAGCTTCAGGAAAAATGTCTTGGCAGTGAGGGTGACAGAGCACTGGAACAGGCTGCCCAGAGAGGTTGTGGAGTCTCCCTCTCTGAAGATCTTAAAGAGCTACAGACAGTCTTTTTTTTATAATGACATGATAGAAATGTGTCAAACAAATAAGACAGAAAACATTTAACAACCTTTAACTAATGACTGCAGCGATGACTGCAAATGATCACCAAGACTGTGTTTTAATGGTTCTCATTCCATTTAGCAAAAGCAAAAGTAAATTCAACAAATAGGAAATAAGTTTCATGTTCACACTGGGAACATTCCTTGATTAATACCAAGCCATATAAATTCCAAATCATTTGAAGAGCCTGATAAAAGACCTGAAAAACTACCTTATTTAAAATCCGCCTATTACCTCAGTCATTTTACCACAAACAAGATAATTGGGATGTACACTCTTCCCTGGCATCCGTACAGCAGCAGTGAGAGCATAAGCCAAGCTATTAGTTGTACTCACGCATATAAAACAACTATTCCTATCAAATAAAATCCTTTAGTAGTAAATCCTTCTAAACTTAATGTACATAATTTCAAGGTATTGCTAAGTAATAGTGCTATCTCTTTCAGCTACTCAGTTACACTTCAAAGCTACAGAAATGTTTAGATTCATATATATTGTTTTATCGATATTACTTTTTCTTTAAAAATAGATGTATTAATGTGCAGATCCTTTCAAAAGAAAAAACACTATTGAGGGAACATTTTTTATCTAACATATTTTTTTATTCTTCATGTCAATGACACTTGGTGTCTATTTTTGTGGACAGAAATTTAAGTAGTGGGTTAGAGAAAATATGCAATCTTAGCCAGAAGCCAGAACATTTCAGATTAAAATTTCTATATCTTTTGACTACAGAAATTCTGCCAAATTCAAGAACATTATTTTTACAAACCATTTTTCTTCTCCCCCAGAATTTTAACTATATACACCACTGTTGCATTTCTGTATTCTGCAGTGCAATGCTGTTGGGACATCTTTCCCTATAAAACCTTTAAAGACTGAATCTCAGCAATGCAGAACGCTAACAAATCATAGAATCATAGAATCCCTAGGTTGGAAGGAGCCTTTAGAGATCATCTAGTCCAACCCCCCTGCACACGCAGGTCACCTAGAGCGTGTGGTACAGGACTGCGTCCAAGCAGGTTTTGAAGATCTCCAGAGAAGGAGACTCCACAACCTCTCTGGGCAACCTGTTCCAGCGCTCTGTCACCCTCACTGTCAAGAAATTTTTCCTGAAGTTCCTGTGGAACTTTTGGTGCCATTTGACACCAAACGTAATGGCCATTTTGTGGCCATTAGCTCTAGTTCTATCGGTGGCCACCACTGAAAAGAGGCCAGCCCCATCCTCCTCACTGCCTCCCTTGAGGTCCTTAGAGACACTGCTCAGGTCTCCTCTCAGCCTTCTCTTCTCCAGGCTGAACAGGCCCAGCTCTCTCAGTCTTTCCTCATAGGGCAGATGTTCCAGGCCCCTGATCATCCTCGTAGCCCTGCGCTGGACTCTTCTCCAGCAGCTCCACATATCTCTTGTCCTGGGGAGCCCAGAACAGGACACAGGACTCCAGGTGTGGCCTCACCAGGGCTGAGTAGAGGGGCAGGATCCCCTCCCTCGACCTGCTGCAGACGCTCTTCCTAATGCACCCTAGGATTCCATTGGCATTCTTGGCCACAAGGGCACTGCTGCCTCATGGTCAACTTGTCACCCACCATGACGCCCAGGTCCCTCTCTGCAGCACTGCTCTTTAGAAGGTCAGACCTCAGCCTGTCCTGGTGACTGGAGTTATTCCTCCCAAGATGCAGACCTTGCACTTGGCCTTGCTGAATTTCGTAAGGTTTCTCACTGCCCAGTTGTCCAGTCTGTCCAGGTCCCTTTGGATGGCAGCGCAGTCCTCTGGGCTGTCAGCTACTCCTCCCGGTTTGGTATCATCAGCAAACTTGCTGAGAGAGCACTCTGTGCCTTCATCCAGGTCGTTGATGAATAAATTGAACAGGACTGGATCGAGGACTGACCCTTGAGGGACACCACTAACCACAGGCCTCCAACTAGACTCTGCACCACTGCTCACCACCCTCTGGGCTCTGCCATCCAGCCAGTTGCTAATCCACCTCATCGTCTACTCATCTAACCCACATTTCTGGAGCTTGCCCAAGAGGATGTTGTGAGGGATGGTGTCAAAACCCTTGCTTTCCTTTTTTTTTTTTTTTTTTCTTTAATTCTTCCTGATTTCTCCCAAAACCATCAGAATGTCAATTTAAGCACGATAGCGTGATCCTAGTGTCTAAGTCTCCTTAAAACTTGTATGACAATAAGTAAATAAGAACTCCCATTATTGCAAGTTGATTCTTCAACAGCTTTGAAAGAAATTGTATAAAGGCACACAGCATTCCAATAGCTGTATTATACCAGTTCAGATTATTTTCCTCTATGCACTATGACCCAATCACATGTAGACAGCATGTATTAGCTTTTCTACAGTAGTGTTATCATCTTGCTAATCTCTCCTAGAAATGCTTTTCTAATGCCCTTATCATATTGTCCTATGTTGTTCCAGAGTTTTCTCTAAAAAATTATAAAAAAAGATTCCCAAATAAAAACCAACAAATGATCTCAAAAAGGATATAAAGAATGTATTTATTAAATACCTTAGATAGTATTTCCCATACAGCTTAAATGATATATTTGAACTAGTATAATGTCTTTGTGTGTTTACACAACAAAATGAAGACCATCAGGATATTGGCTCTGGGAGCTACTCTGCAATATTTTTTTTATTCGTGAAAAACTAATGGCAAAAAAGCACCATGCAATGAATGCAAGAAGCAATGTGTTTGTTAATATATGACATTCATAAAGTTTCCTATGTTTGTTACTCATGAGCTGCTGACCAAATTACTGCAGTGCTTTTCTCAATAATGCCCTAAACAGTTCACATGTAAGAAAATGTGGGACTGTGGGATTAGCAAGAGGAAAGTAAGAATTCTTTTCTTGATGTCACTACTTTCCAATACAAAGGGAATTCAGGCAACCAAAGATACCAGGTGATATACTGACACCATGGAAGTCTACTTTAGGGATTGTCATGATCACTGCCAAACCCCATCAAACCTCTGACTCAAAAATGCTCAAAGTGGAAAGAGTAGCACTGGAAAAGGTTGAGAGAAAAACAAAGCAAGGTCTGAAGATGTATCCTGGGAAACTCCAGAAGTCTTGCTCATTTTTGTGAGGAGGACCTCCTCTAGTGTGAGAAGTAAAATTTACTAAAGAAGCTTTTTTTCTGCGGCTTGTATAGAAAGGTTATATAAACAAACAGTATATAAATTTCTCAGATATGCTTTTGTCTGAGACCCATTCTGTTCAGCAGCTTCAACTTAATGAAACATTTACTGACATGACCTTCATTCTTTTCACTCATCTTTTCATTCACTCATCCACTTAGAGATGGGAAACCTATTATGTGCAACAGCTGAGAGTGAGAGCTGATCTGACAATCTTAAGACAGAACTATTTAGGCCATAGGCCATGGATGATTACATTCCTAGGAAGCCTTTTTTTTTTTTTTTTTTTTTTTTTTTTAGCTTTTGAGACAAGTACTCACTAAATATTTCTGAGAGGCTGTTCTTTCTTCTCTTTGTGTCTAGGATGCCTGTCTCCTAGCTGCCAAAACAGATGTTTTTTGGGAGCATTAGCTTTGGACTACATTTTATCTTGTATTTGACCATAATGCATAGAAAAAAAGGACATAAAATGGACTTCTCTACACTTGAGTATGATATAAAATTTGAGCCATTGTATATTGCAAAGGAACAAGGCATGAATGGCCACATATGTTTACATCTTTCAGTTACATTTAGACTTTTGATATAAATTTGCTTAAGTAGCCAAGGCCAGGTATTCTAACTGCTTGATTATCATTGTCTCTAACAAGACAACATACATTATTTTAAATTCTCTGTCTTCTAATAGGATGAGCTAAGCACAGGACAGATTCTGGACAACATCTAGCAGGCCACAAATAGGTATAGTACAGTTTGCATGGTCTCATCCAAAACTAGAATTTAAATGGCAGTTGCAGTTGTATCAACTCAATCAATGCCACTAGCTGAGCTGCTGAGGTTAAAACGAGATTGTGTCTGTCTATATAGAATCAGTCACTCTTCAGCTTAGATATGTTCCTAGAAAAGATCTGCTGGTGACAGAATGGAAAAATAACTTTATGTATTGTCAAACAGAGTAATGTATGATAATGGTACTTGAACAAAAGATAACTATCATTTATCCAATTAATCATAAACTAGATGAAGTGCGATGCTATTTTAATCTTTTTATACTTATTTTTTTGCCCTCCTTTTCATGCTGAGTCAAAAAAATTTCATTAATTACTTTGAACATACATCTGTGTATGTTCAGAAAAGTTAGGAAAAGAAAGAAATGCAGAAAACGGCTAAAAGTGTCTAACGGAAGTAATTTTATATGTCAAAAGATTAGTGCAATGTTAGCTGTTAATATATTTGGGCATCTAGCTTAACACACTGAGTGCTATAGCAACGAAATAGTGAAACAAGGATATTAAGTGCCTTGGTATTTCTGAAAACATGCTGAAGAATTTCATGTCCATGGTTTCCTACTAATGCTCTATTACTACATCTTAGATTAAACTAAGGTCTTTGCTAACATTGCCTTCCATTTACTAAAGGTGCCCTGGGTACATTCTAGTTATTCTCAAAAGCCCAAGCAAAACAGATGGAAAGACTGATATACAGAAAGGAAAACCTCCTGTATGTTCAATGCTTTGTTTATTGTGTAATATTAAGATTTCCAATAGTTTACCTTCCAACTCAGTCAATTCCTGAAACTGATTGGGTAACAGAAGAAAAAGCATAGTCATATTTATAACAAACCTGTATACTCCATGAACGTGGAATGGTAAGATTAATTTACTGATTCTTGATATTCAGTGTTTGATAAGACTTGAATATTTTCAACATATATCTTTCTTTCTTTGGATATATGGTATAATCTTCATATCACTAGCAGAAACCTTTGTTACTCAGTGAAATGAACATTCTTCTCAGGACAAGCAAAAATGTATAAAGAAGAATTAAATGTTTTAAAGGACTATTTGGTCTAGTATTAATAGATTTTGCAGTTTTTTTAATTTTCAGAATTTAGAAATTATATGCCTGGAAGTGACATATGAATGATTTGAAAACCATTCTCCTTGAATATATGTTCTAGCTGACAGGTGTAACCTTTTCTTCCACTGCCTGGAGCTAGGAAGGATGGCTGATAAGTGAACTGGCATTCCTCCACTTGCTTGTTTTTAAAGAAATGTATGGATGAAAGGAGATGTGTATAAGATAATACAACGTATCAATATTTCTGCTCTTTTCGGTGTTTACTTGTCTTTCATCTATTTTAAGCCATAACCTTGTAGGATTTTTCAAGTCAGGAAAACTTGAAAGACCTCAGAAAAATCACAGTAAATACTGTGATTTGGCCTTTTCATAGGTTTATCTGTTGATGGTTGAAATAATTTATGCTTTTGGCTGAAAGCTTTCTGTTTGCTAACAAATGGTTTACAGGATTTACTTTTTTCTTTATCATCTGGTGCAAATATTTTACCACAGAAGATTAAAGAACATAGAATATGAAGAACAAGGATTAAATGATCTCCTTACGGCAAGTGCTACATAGTTTCTGGGAAGGTACAAATGCAATTAGTGTAAGCCTTGGTAAATAGATCTGCTTTTTTAAAAGTTACAAACTGCGTTAGAATCTGCTGGCTTTTTAGATTATAAAAATAGACATCTAGAATATAAGAACCTAATAATTTAGCAAATGTCCTGTGATTCAGCAAGAACTTTCATTTTGAGTGATGCCAAATTTTGTTTCTATAGTTTTCTTCTAACAACTCTACATAAAATTAGAGATGCTATTTGTGCATCCTCTTAAAACCTGCTTCTTTATTAACCATCTTGCTTATCCATCACTCAGAATGTTACTAACTGTAGGTGTTAGATGCTTAAAAGGCTGGTAACAGGGGCAAGCAAAACTAATCTTTCTCTTAAGGATCCAAAATAATAGTTTTTAATTATTTTTGAGTAATCCTAGAAATGAGTTTTCAGAATTCTGTTATATTACAGTATTAGTATGATGTAATATTACATCTGGAATAAAACATATCATTTTGGGGTACTTTTGGAAAAAGCAAAGAAAATGCAGGTCTAGATTTGAATATAGGCCTATAAATAAATAAATATATAAATATACATACATATACACATATGCCTATATATATACACACCTTCCACATCTTCTTCTCATTTTACAGATCTGCTGTGTGTCAGTTTATTCCTAAAGTCCATTTTAGCTATCTATCTAGAGTTGAATGAAGCAGTATCTCTTGAAAATTTCAGCGGTCATATTTTTTTCATCCAGATATAATGGTTCCTAATGACATGTACAACCAAAAGCAAAAAAGCCTACTTCTGCTTACTCTTTAAGGAATTTAATTTATCTCAATCATCAGCTCAGATAACCCTATATAAATCAATGAGTATAAAAATGCAATAAAGAACTACTTGGAGTACATTAGAAGCATACATGAATTCAGTATGAACATTTGAACCCTGAGACCTTAGCCAGTACAGGCTTGCTTGTGACTGAACTGGCTGATCATGCCTGCCTCAGCACAATTATCCATGGCGTTTGGCTCTGGAACAATTCACTTAACAAAAAAAGGTATTTATTGTCCGGACAATAAAAAAGAAAGTTCAGCAGTCAAACACATCAGCCTTAAACTCTTCTGCTAATTTTACTCAATAAAAGATTACTAGCAAAATATGCAATCCAGGTGTTTGCATTTTAAGCATAGGTCTCAAATACAGTGTATGCCTTGCCAATAAAATACTACAAACTATTGTGGCAGCAATTCTCTCTGCTTTTCAGCAAAGGGGTTAGTCATTTTGATGGACTGTTCTGAAGCTGAAAAAAAACCAGAATAAAACCTATCTTCTAAATACCTTGCATAGTCAGATATAAAAGAAACCCTGTTGCAAAATCCCAATGGCGAACACAGTAGCGGTAGGTGACCTGGGATACCTGGAATTGAATTATATTTGAACTTTCAAACCTACTCTCTGCCCACTGAATCAGGTAAGATCCTCTCCCCAATGTTGTTTCCCAAACCAGAGTTCAAAATACCAGAGTTTGCAGCTCTTCAAAATAAGGCACAGATGGTCTGCCGCACATTTGACACATCTCTCTAAACATTTCCTCCTCTCCACAGGAGTGACAGCTAAAACTACAGACAAGTGTAAAAATGGATTTTTAAAGTCAGATGGACTTTCTACCACAAAGACACATGGATTTATTTTCTATATCCGTGTGTTCAGATTTTTTTTTTTTCTGAACAAGTCAAAATTGTTAGAAAAGAACATTTACTGTTGAATATTTGTGTCCAGACCTTCAAATGTTTACGGTTACAGTTAAAGCTGTAAGCTCTGGTTTCTTGAATTTACCTGTCATGCCTTACATACATACTGCTGTTCTTTAAATCCTATCCTTTTTTCTGTTAACTTTGAATTTTGGTGTTCAATCAAAATCCCAAAGCCTAACACAGACCTAAGTTTGCTGCCATTACCTTGCATTAGAAGGTGATGTCTTCTCTTAGAGTCATTGGAAATCACTTCAAAGTTTATGCAGATGCACTGAGAGGTGTGTCCCCTGTGTCTTCCAGGTGCCTCCTTCCTTTCCATGGAATGAGCAGGGTAAGAGGAAGAAGCAATACAATAAATAAAACTGAAAGACACAAGGAAACTCCTAGAAGCTCTGTCTGCCATCTCTGCCAGAGCCTGGAAGATCGTGAGGAAGGAGCACCAGAAGACTATAAACTGCATTCTGTATATCAGAAAGGAAAAAAAAAAAAAAAAAAAGTGGCCTTAAAAATTGATCACCCTTGATTTCTCATAATTATGGATTTTCCTTTTTTTCTGTGAACACTAGAATTACAAAATATACACAAATATTAGGTTACACAGAGCAGTGCCATTTAAGGCACTTACATGTATCTGTAGTCCAACAGCCATACGTATTTAAACTGGGGCGGCTTTGGGGGAAAAATAAAAAAAAAGGAAAAATAAAAAAAAAAAGAGAATTGCCCAAGACATGAAACTGTTGTATGAAAGAGAAATATGAGAATGGGCAAATTAAATATATTTTGTGAAATGCAGTAATTTGGTCACTATCCTGAAACCAGTTCAAGAGATTTATGCAGTGGGTTCTCAGTTGCCCTGGTGGTACAGTAGAAGAGATGTAAGAAAACAAAAACTGCAATATAAAAATCTATGTAACTTAGATCGTCAGAACATAACTTCCTATTTTGATAAATCTTTAAAGTCTTTCATAGAAAACAGATGCAATTTTAGACATCAATGAAAAAAAAAATCCTGCTGAAAACTGCATTGACCTTGCAATAAGACCTGTATGACACAGTGATGCAGTCAGGAGTGAAAGAGGAAGGTAAACTTGCTTAATCTGTAATTCAGATAACCTCCTTACAAATATTTGAAAATAAACTCTATTATAGTCACAATGTATTCTGTTAATTTTTTTTTAGAGCAGAGAATTGCACACTGGGCTGACGGACAGGATGAATACTTATTTGGGATTCTTAGTTGTTGACAATGACAATGCAAAATAAAATGATTTTATGTATTCTTTGCAAACAAGTGATACGAAACTTTCATTAGATGAAACTTTCCTTTAAATTTAGTATTAAAAAATGTATTTCTCTTTTATACCATATACTTATCATATTTTCTACCTACAACCACATCCTGGAACAATACAATAGGATAACAAACTATCATCCTTAACAATAATTAGAAGTACATGTTTACTGTTTACAAAAAAATATTTAATTTACAAATATGTTCCCTAAAGTAAAAAACAAAACAACAGAGAGACATCAATGAGTATGCATCAGAAAAAGCAATGATTTAAATTTAACTTTGTAAATTGTTTTACTTACGTTATAGTGAAGCAAATAGATAAATTGAAAAACAGAAATAAAAAAAGGTCCTAGCATTGTAGGGAGGTAAACCACTGCACTCACTGCAACTGTAAATCAGGCAATTTGAAAGTTCATTGCCAGATATCAAAATCATCAGGAACCATGCCAAACTTGCAATGTAAGGGCCAAATGACACAGTGACAGCTCGTGGCTGAGAGGTCCCTCCCCTCCCCCTCTTCCATGAGGCCAGGTCCCATTTCAAGTCATACATTACCACTCCTCCCACCAGCTCAGAGCATGTGCTGAATGGCAAATTGCTAACTGCAACTTCCCGCAATCTTCTATTAAAAGTCTTAATATAATCACAAACTTATTTTTCTCTGAAAAATGAGTTCTAGACCATTTTGGGGAATGTCTAAACACACACCATCAGAGAGCACATGAAGCAAGACTCATCCGGCCTTCGTTACCACCACAAACTGCAAGTAACTGAGTCACCAAGCATGTGCAGAGGGCTTGCCTTTCATGGGTGGGAAGAGGAGGCAGGGTAAGAAGAGTGGGAAAATTATATGACATAAAAAGAGTGGGAAGATTCATCTCGATTTGTAGCTTGGGGAAAAACAGTTTCCGGGAAGGGACTTGAGCAAGAAGGACAGGTAGGATTGGGCTTGCTGAGGTTGAGGGATGAGCAATACTCATCCCTTATGAGTAAGTAACGTGGATTGGCAAGGAATAGGCTCTGTTCTCCTTGCTGTGGTACATTCAGCTTCACACAAAACACACAAACCCCTCTCTCCCTCTGCAGAACATCATAGCAGCTAAAGGCGCAATAAGCAGGCTGCAGCCACACCACTAAGGATGGAAACGTATTATGCACTCAGGACATCAGGGAGGTTGTGAGTTCAGGATGCCTCACGCAGAGGAATCAAGTCATTTTGGGCTTCAAGAATAGTCAACAGACACCAACCCCCACCCCAGCAATCTGTAGGCTAGCCCATCCGCTCCATGCTTTATTTGTGAGAGGATGAAAATAGTTAATTAAAAGGCTTTGTGTCAACTGGATTATCCATCTTTCACTTTTTCACTTTGACCATGCAAATACACAGTCCACTGTTTACATTTGAGTCAAAGTATCCAGACTTTCCTTGCAGAGCTGGAATTAAGGGGGACACCACAGCAAGCTGCTTTGGGCCCTGCTGGCTTATGTCACTGAGAACAACACAGCCTGGTCACCGTCTGAGATGCTGAGGAGAACGGAGGAATGAAACTGCCACTTTCCCTTTTCTTTCTGATGCCTTGAACCATGACTGTAAGACCAGTGCTGTGTTGACACAATGCTCTATTTGTTGTGTTTCTAATGGAAACATGGCAGTAAAGCTAAAGACGGCTACTGAAAAAGAAAACTTTCCCTCTTGCCTGTGGACTGAAGTCAAACTATGCACTTGTTAATAAAGGGAATTATCCTGTACACAAGGAATTTCTACAATAGAGATTACAGATAACTTTTTCTATGTATCATGCTCCCTTCTTTATCCTATGAATAGCTCCATAAATAGGAAAGATAAAAAGTGAAAACTGATTAAGAGGTAGCAGAAAGCTCTTGTAACAGATAAGAAATCATAAGGAGCAGCTAAAATGTGGCTTCTCTTTTAGAGATTTTAATTCAAATGTTGGTCTTCTGAAGTTTGGATAGTAATTCCTTAATAAATCTATGTGTAGAAGCACTGAAGACGGTATATTTTATTTTATTTTATTTTATTTTATTTTATTTTATTTTNCTGTCAAATATTACTAGTAGAAAAATTAATGGGATAATGGCAATTTTCAGATTTTTTTTTCTTTAAAAAACAGTCAATTATAAATGTAATATGAAGATTTCTGTGAAGGATCCATATGCTCTTGATTGAGATGAGACCTCTAAGTTTTCCCGATAAAGTCTTAAACTTGCTGTTTAATTCCCCAAGGAGTCAGAAAGCTATTACAAAAGAACACAAACATGACAACCTGTCAGTGAATAGAAAATGTAACATATTCAGAAATTATGTGTATTCACATAAATATCACCTACCTTTAGGTGCACACAAAAATACTCATTAATAGTACTCAAAACACTCATTAAAAAAACTAACTTGAAGCAAATATAGTTTAAATAATCACAAAATCACAGAATGGTTGAGGTTGGAAGGGACCTCTAGAGATCACCTAGTTCAACGCCACTGCTCAAGCAGGGACATCTGCATGCCGCATAGGGTAGCATCCGGGTAAGTTTTGAAGATCTCCAGAGAAGGAGATTCCACAACCTCTCTGGGCAGCCTGTTCCAGGGCTCTGTCACACTCACAGGAAAGAAATTCTTCCTCAGATGGAGATGAAATTTCCTGTGTTTCAGTTTGTACCCATTACCCCTTGTTCTGTCACTGGCCACCACCAAGAAAAGTTTGGCCCCATCCTCTTTACATTCTCCCCTCAGGTATTTGTACATGTTGAAAAGATCTCCTCTCAGTCTTCTCCAGGCTAAACAGGCCCAGCTCACTTAGTGTTTCTTCGTAAGATAGATGTTTGAGTCTCTTAATCATTTTTGTTGCTCTATGCTGGACCCTCTCTAGAAGGTCCACATCCCTCTTGAACTGGGGAGCCCAGAACTGCACCCAATACTCCAGGTGCAGCCTCATTAGAGCTGAGTAGAGGGGCAGGATCCACTCCCTCCACCTGCTGGCAGTACTCCTCCTGATGCAGCCAGGAGCCCATTGGCCTTCTTGGCCACAAGGGCACATTGCTGACTCAGGGTTAATTTGCCAGCCAGAACTCCAAAATCCATTTCTACAGCTGCTTTTCAGCAGGTCAACCCCTAATCTGTTCTAGTGTCTAGGGTTGTTCCTCACCAGGTGCAGGTTGTCCTTGTTGAACCTCATGAGGTTCCTCTCTACTGAATCTCCAACCTGTCCAGATCCCTTTGGATGTCAGCACAGCCCTCTGGAGTGTCAGCCACTGTACCCACTTTGGTATCATCAGCAAAATTGCTGAGGGTGCCCCCTGTCACCTCATCCAAGCCACTGATGAACAAGTTGAACAGCACTGGGCCCACTACTGACCCCTTCAGGACACCCCTGGCCACAGGCCTCCAGCTAGACTTGGCCCCATTTATCACCACCCTCTGAGCTCTGCTATCCATACAGTTCTCAATTCACCTCAGTGTCCACTCATTTAACCCACACTTCCAGAGGTTCTCTATGAGGATGTTACAGGAGACAGTGTCGAAAGCTTTGCTGAAGTCAAGGCAGACAACATCCACTGCTCTCCCCTTATCCATCTAGCCTGTTGTCCCATCATGGAAGGCTACCAGATTGGTCAGACATGACTTCTCCTTGGTGAATTCATGCTGACTTCTCCTATCACCTTCTTTCCCTTGACATACCTAGAGATGTTCTCTAGGATGAGCTGCTCTACCACCTTTTCAGGTGAGGCTGAGGTGAGGCTGACTGGCTTGTAGTTTCCTGGGTTCTCCTTCTTGCCCTTTTTGAAGACTGTAGTGACATCGCCTTTCTTCCAGTCCTCCAGCATCTGCCCCGTTCTCCATGACCTCTCAAAAATGATGATGATTAGCACAGCAATAACCCCTGCCAGTTCCCTCAGCAGTCTTGGGCACATCCTGTATGGGGTGGGGGTGGGGAGAAGAACCCCACAGATTTATGTGTGTCCAGTTTGCCTAAGTAATCCCTAACCCAATCCTCCTCAACCTGCAGAAAGTCCTCCTCTCTTGGTTTTCTCTCTTGTGTCTGGGCTCTGCAGTTCACGGGGACTAGCCTTAGCAGTGAAGACTGAAGCAAAGAAGGCATTTAGTAACACTGCCTTCTTTGCATCCTGTTACCAAGGCATCCACCCTGTTCAGCAGCAGGCCCACATTTTCCCTAGTCTTCCTCTTGCTGCTGATGTGTTTGTAGAAGCCCTTCCTGTTGTCCCTGACATCTCTTGCTAACTCTAATTCCAAATGGGCCTTGGCCTTCCTCACTGCATCCCTACATTCTCTGACAATGTTCCTATATTCTTCTCATGTGGTCTGACCCTTCTTGCACATTATGTATGCTCTCTTTTTAAGTTTTCCCAAAAGTTCCTTGCCCATCCACACAGGTCTCCTACATATTCATGTATGGGTCTATAAGATTTCTCTATTCTTTTCATCTCTTGAGATTTTACTAATTACACAGGCATTCATAATCCTAACACTAGAAGGAATTACTGTAAAAGTAGGTATTATGTCTTTTTTGACACATAATATGTGTGAACTTGTATTCACTCTACACATTAGGCAGATGATAACTTGAGAGTATTCCAGTTACGTAAACCTCGTAAATTTGTGGTAAATTTAGGTTACACTATAACTACATAATAATATAATATAATAGAAATAGAAATGTAGTAATATTTCTTTCAACAAATGGGAAATTTCCATTCTATTCTCTTCATTCATTATTCCAGTTAGGATTCATAATAAATCCCTGAATTGATACCTTTCAGTCTCTTTATCTTTTTAATTGTGTTTTGTACATGCCTTTTTAATACTCTACTCTTGAAGAGTATTGCTTAAAGTATTTTGGGCTATTCCAGCCAAACTTCAGACACAAGTGTGCACTTGCTGTCTACTACAAACAAGTAATTTCTTTCTACACTTCTGCTGGTGGAAAATATTCACTAGTTACACAGCCAGTAATTCACTTTCTGTACTTGCTGCTTCCTCCTTCCCCTTTCTTACGGACTCTCAGGCTCTCTGAGAGTCTGAAATGCCAATTAGACTCTCTGCTTTTCTAGCTTTCTTCTGCTGTGCATGAAACATCAATTATCAATACTGACCCTCTCTAGGATCTGCAGATTGCTTCCACTCAGAAACTTGTATTACTCTTCAGAGGCATGTAAAGTCTGTCACAGTTGCTGAAAACAAAGTAATGAAAAAAATGTAATGAAAACATTACATTTTTTTCTATTGTACAATCACTACAATCTAATGCTCTTATAGTGTTTCTCATAACTGATTTATGGAGGATCACAATAAAATTAGCAGAATATTTTGTTTTCTTCTTAACAAGATACTCTCTCTCAAGCAGTTTAAGTAATGAAAAGAGCTGTTGTTTTGTATATGCAATGTTCCTGCAGGCCATGAATTCAGATATATTTTATACTTCTAATAACATTTGAAAAATATTGCTTCTCTCTATATTTTTTTTTAATTCTGGGACATGCAAAAAAATCTATTTCTCCTACAAGTGCAAAGTTCATTAACTATAACAACACATTCTGCCTTGGTGTCAGATGACAGCATTAATTTTCACAGAAAATACACAGAACAGTGATATTCAAATCCTGATGCACAGGAGACTTATTCATTAATTTCATGAAAGTTAGAGCAAGGAAACCTAGATTGAGCATAAAACATAAGATGTTTTATTGACTATGCCTCATAAACTCCTTTTGGGTTTTGAACCCATAAACTCATTGAATTTTGTACCCACTAAACAAATCAGATGGATGGCCAGGACTTGCCAAATAATATACTTAATTATTTATTTATAAAATACCTAAATGCAAATATCTGCAAAGGAGCTTCCTCAGATATTTAATCCAGGTTTTAGCTAAAAAAAAAAAAAAAAAAAGTCTCGTTTATTTAAACTTGGACTGTCCATATCTACCAGATTAATTATTATTATAACCTTTTATTTGCCCACTATTTCACTGTGATAGACACCTTTGAATGTGGAACTTACAATGGCTTTGATATGTTTTGAAGAAAAGGTGCAGAACATATAAATGTATTTTTCAATAAAACAGTAAAAGAACTCTATTTGCTTATGCTCCTACTGGATTGCTGGATGCTCCTACTACATCTAGCAGATGTTGTGGCCACCTTGAAACTCTAGAATTACAGAATTACAGAATTGTAGAATTATACAATTCTGACCTTACCTAATGGACTGAAAATGACTTGTACCTGCCCAGAATGCTCACATTCTACACAGTTGATATTTTTACACATAATAGCCAAGGATTCCAGAGGCTCAGTTAACAAAACAAGGTAACAGCCATTTGAGAGCATATTTTTCATACAGCATGTTCCATAAAAATCCATTTCAATTAGACCTCGTCAAATAAAAACCTCGTCAGCAAAAAAAGGCCAACCACTTGAGCAGCAGGGGAGCAGAAAAATATCAAGATGAAAAAATTCCTACAGAAAACTTCCTTCCCAATTTTATTAGGGTTTCATGTAGATATGCAGCACAAAATTAATCATTTAGGTTATAAGGAACCTTTGAAGGTCATCTGATCTCATCTAACCTACCATAAGTTAAATCCAAAGACACAGATGTCCAAAGGACAATGCAGGTACTAAATCAAAATTACCATATATCATTGAAAGTCCCTGTTTTTAGTGACTACTGTATCCCAAAGATGCTTTAACTTATTACCCATATGGAAAGACTATGCAGAGCTGAGCCACTTGGCTGAGTTCCAGTTAACAGCTTATTGGGATCCAAAAGCAAGCACTTTCTCCCCTCTGCCCCATGAACACATGTACTCCTGGTATATGCCAACGACATCAGCTCCACTCAAAATGAAGTGATTGCTGCCGTTTCCTTTTGAAATGCATCCAGAGGGGAAGGCTGGAAGGGGTGAGAGAGAAGGAAGAGAAAGGAGAAGGGCAGAGGTGAAAATAGAATTTAAATGTTAAAGTAGCTGTCTAGTAGCCAAAAAGCAATGCTCAATTCCGTCATGTGACTGGGGTTAAAACCCAGTTCTCTTCTCTTTAAGAGACCATCAGGGTCTTCAATTACAGATTACACTGAGTGTGGGATTTTCCCCATTCCTTCTTCTGAAACTATGCAATTTTGCAGAAAATAACACATGAGTCACTGAACAAGAGGGAGCAGGGCTGCAGGTGATGGAAGGATTCTGATGGAAGAGGATTATAAACACAGAAACATATTTTGTGCTAAAAACACATTCAATGCTTCCTCATTTCTATCCTAATACTCTGCTACTCAAATTCTAACATATACCTTCAGGCACTAAGCAGAGAAATTATAAGCAAAGATGTTCTCTTGAGACCAGAAATGGGATAAATTTTTTTAGGCGGATCTAACTGCATCTTTCTTAAACTGTTCAGACACTTCAAATATCAAAAGGGCTTGCAGTCTCCAATGTTCGGTTTCATTAATGCCCAAACGGAATAAGGTAACATTTGGAAAAAGGCAATTTGGATCTTTTATGTAGGACTGAATCAGAATGAAACAGACTATGAACAAACTTTCCCAGCAGACAATATGCCCTCCAGGCTTGCTGTACAATCAACAGTTCTTTTTTTTTTTTTTTTTTTTTTTTTGTAGCTTATTAGACTTCCTAAACAAAAACTTTTTTTTAATATCCTTTTAAGTGCTTTTTCCCTCAGCAGCAACCAACAGAACAGTGCTAGATTTTCTCTTCTCCACCCACTCCAAAGTCCTTATCTCCCAGGCCAGAACATCTCCCTCCTCAGTAACTTTTGCTTTCTTCCCAGAGGGGAAAAAAACTTGCACCCATAATATAATATTATACCAAAATGAAAACAAACAAACAAAAAAACCCACACAGAACAGTTATACCAGTTGTCAGGCAGAAACATATAATGATCTAACTTAGTCACTGCAGTTTATTTCATACAACTCAATCAGAAATCCATGCAGTCTCATTGTAGAGTTCAACTCAAGGCCTATCATGGATCCTTATTTTATTTTTGATTACTTTGACTGGTAATTTCTTCAGGATTGGCAAGATATGTGGAAGATTATCTGTTCTTGAAATGCTTGACTTTTAAGAATATAGCAATGTTACACAACAAGCAACCCTTGGATGCTTTTTCTGGATCTACTAGACAACTAATGAATAAATAAATAAATACAAGAAACATATTCCTAAAGGCAAAAAAAAAAAAAAAAAATAGGAAATACTAGATGATGATATTAGAGATAAGATTTTGTAAGCTTTCCAGGTAACGGAATCTTTGCAAATAGTTCCTAATTTAAGGAAGCAGGAAGAAATTGAGTACTTGTCAATCAAATAACTGGAATAAGAGACCCAGGAAGCAATTGGGTGCTGAGATTTCACATGATCTACAGTTATTTGCCTTCATCAGTACCTGTAAAGAGCCTGAGCTGCTGCCTATAGTCATTTAATCACTGAAATTCACAACCTTTTATCTTGTCCAAGCATTTTATAAGCTGGCTTTGGGATTATATTATGCACTTATGATTTTCATTCTCTGCAAGGCAAATGAAAGTGCAAAGTAAATTAATATTTTCATGAAACATTATCCTACAAGATCTGCTGTTACTCCAGAAAAGAAATTACCATGATTTCCATTTGTAAAAAGAACACATTGCATCTCCATGTAGCTTTTCCACTTGTGATTTCAAGACAGTGATGTGCGCTGGTGCTGCTGGAATGCAGTGGTAATATTTACAAATTAATTCCAAGCGTCAGACACTTTTGAAAAAATGTTGTAATTGCAACTGAAACACATAGACCCAGAAGTGACCACTGCAATGTGACTTTATGTGTTCCACGAGCTTCCAACCCCGCTGCCACAAAGGTGCCTTTTTTCTTTTTTTAAGGGACAAGTGATATTTGATCAAACGTTATATGCTGGTGTTACAAAAATATATCCTATTTTATATAGTAAACTCGGTAAGGAAAAGATGTACTTTTTACGGTCAAAAAAAAACAGAAGAAAGTATCTTTTTTGACCAAACACTTCCTGTATAATTTATCTCTCCAAAAAACATAGCCAATCACTACCTCAATACACTACTAATAATATGAATTCAATGAGCCAGAGCATATGCAGCCAGTACACTGAGACAATATCTATCAATGCTAGAATGATAAAACACTCATTCTTATGTTTGTGTTAAGTTATGGAAATAAAGCCATAATTATGCTCAAGGACACTACTATGTAATAACTCAAGGAAGCAAGTGAGTGTTAAACTATAATACCACTGATAGTCCCATTAACTAAAACTAATGAAAATTCTGATAATTTTACTTTCTGCTCCAGCTATCAATAGTAGTGATGTACAGTACAAATGATACTGCAACACATAGCGCAAGACAGTGCTTTTACTTCTGATCATAAAAAAACAAAATTAAGAAGGTATGCTATGACAGGAAGACTGAAATAACTGTGATTCTGATCACTGTTTAACAGCCACAGGGGACAGATCTGTGTGCTGGTAGGAGACCTTCTTAGAGCAGAAAAAATAATAGTGCTTAACATTTACTTCAGACATCACTCAATGCTAGCACAGAAAGACTGAAAGAGAAGCCTGCACATTTATGAAGGAAACTCAGACATACTGAAACATGAACTTCATCTCCTTGCCACTTTTCAACTAATTCTAAATTAAGACCAAACCATGCAGAACCACTGCATACATGACAGAATATTAATATGCATTTCCCCAAATTGCTAAATCTGAAATAGTGCATGGCATACATATGCATCAACATCTATACCTTTCATAGTACATTAATCTCTGAACAAAAAACAAGCTTAATACATTGTATATAAAATGTATATTAACAATCTCAACCTTTAAATCTTCTGTAGAGACTTTCAGGTTTAAGCAAGAAATTATTGTTTCTCTCTATCCATTAACAGAACTCCCTTGGTTGATGGATGCTGGACAGGCAGTATATCTCTTAATGACTTTTTTCCAGATATCATTTTAGTTACTTCCAATCAGCTATGCAGGGCAAACAAAAGAATTGGAAGGAACATATGGAGGTCATTTAGTCCAGATCCATGCCTAAACTTTAAAGACCAGGTTGAACAGGGCCTTGCCAAAGAAGTCTCAATATCTCCAGAGATCTCACACAGCCACATTGAGAAATGGATTCCAGCGTTTATCTGCTCTTACTTGCATATGAAATATCCGCAAGTACCTGTACTTTCATAATTCTTAGATATGGGGATATTATTAACCCAGTAAAGCAAAAATGTAAATCTATAAAGGAATCTGCAACTATGACTCTGTATATAATCTGTACACTTAAAAGAGATTTTGAATGCAGCATCATGGGGATTCCATACTCATTGCTTCTTTGAAGGTCTCCACAGAACATAGGTCTACAGTTAACTAACAGGTCAAGGCTTTCTCCATACCTCAATCATCTGCTATTTTGTAAAAAACACTTTTCTAGAGGAATGTGATTTCAGAGGTATTTGCTGTTGAAAATGACACAATCAAAGGAAGCCTCTTCAAAAGTGGATATTATTCACAACAGAATTCTTACTTTGTTGCTGTGATAATAAAAAAAGCTAAAGGATGTTATGGCATGCTCATTTTCTTCTACTCTATAAAACAAAAGTTAAAGAGCTCAAGAATTTCAGCTTTTATTGATAACTGAGTCCAAGTCATCTTAAGGGTTTAGTACGATCTGTCATATAGCAGTAGAAGAACAATTGTTGACATTTGGCTAATGAGAACATTTAGCGTCAATGTATATATTCAGCTCTTCCACCCTATTTTAAAAGATATATGAGGACAGAGTACAAAGTTATCTGTTGGAAACTTATAGTTATGGTCATCTTTGGATACCTCATCATACTTTGACAGTTTTTATGATCTCTAACTATGTTCAATTCATTAAGTCTGTATGGAAAACTGATCTGTGCAA
>VZSV01000104.1:253514-267826 GCA_013398735.1 Nothocercus julius
ATTACTTTAAAACTTATAACTTCCCATTCCTCCCTTGCATAATATCCTCCCCCTTTTCTTAATTATTAAATAAACTGTACAGGATAGAGCGTGTAACATGAAGTGCATCCATTTTCAAAGGATATTTGAATATAATAATAGACCTTAAGAAAAAAAAGTTTTATAATTACACTTAAATCTGAGAAAGTCACTAGTCTTCATTTATACTTTCTTCCAAAAGATGGCTTTTAAAATTAAAAAAAATCATAACATATCTTAAAAATCTTGATTTTCTAAATCAGTTGAGCTTCTATCTATTGTCCTTCATCTTTACTGTAAGTCAATGATTGTGCAATTTTACAACATTTTGTCCTAGTGAATCTTCAGATTTTGCCTAACAGCAACATTTTGAATATGATTCATCTTACTTACAAAAACTTGCAGAGAAAGTATTTATGCTAACCCTTTAAAATGTCAGAAAGAGCAAGCATAAAAAAAAATATTTAAAAGCAATGTCCTTTTAACCAGTTTAGGCAAACAATTGGTAGGATGTACCTGAACTTGGAAAAAAATGTAGTAATTTATCTTGAAGTGTACAGAGAGTCTTTTCAGTTGTATAATAACAGAACTGAAGAGCACCTAATTTGTGGTAAAGTTGATTATAGGTCTCATGGTTTTAATGGAAGAAATTCACTATTTGTAAAAATGGTTAATCTGTCTCTAGTGAAATTTGCCTCCTTATTCCAGGGCTGAATTTGGCCAGAGAAAGAAAATAGAGCAAACTGCCATGAAGCATCTAACCTGCTGAAGATAACAAGTTCAGACATAGTACAGGCTCTTCAGTGGAAAGGATCTTCATGACGAAAGACAGTCATTAACCTCTCTGTTTAAAGTGCAAGGTGTAATAAATACCAGGGCATGGTTATTGGCAGCTTTAAACTTTTGGTGACATCTATGGTAAGGCAGAGTGAAGGCAAAATATTATTCTAGCACTTGTAGATTTGAAGTTAAAATCATTACAAAGTTATTTTTAGAATAATTCATGATGGGTCAGATGCAATCCTATTATTATTGCACATTTAACTGAAGCGTGCATTATATTTGCAAAAATAACATGAAATTATCAAATCATTCATCCACTTCCAGCCTGGCCCATAACTTTTACCCATTGCTTCTCCAGAAAAAGAAAGAAAAAAAAAAAAAGTCCCAAACAAAGTGAGACCTCTTAATAATGTTGTTTTTGTAAATTCTTATCTGATTTATTGAATATCAGGCTTCAATTATCATTAAAATATAAAAGCTGTCACTTTGGAGTATTACATTTCTCAAGCATAAATTGAAGGTACTAAAGGAAATATTAACATTATTTATATTTTTTTCTCAATATGTATTTTGGGGAAAACTAGTAAAGGAATCAATATTACGCCAAAAATAAAGTTACAGGATACAAGTTTTTTTTTTGGGGGCACCAGACTGATACTTTTATTATCTTACACCCAAAACAATGGTAAAAGGGGATATCTCTTCTGGATGAAATTTGATATACCCAGTCAAAAATACATTATGAAGAATTTAATGTAAGAAATGCTCTTAATCTCAAGTCCTAACGTAACAGGTAAATGGATATAAAATTTTGAACGATTAAACAATGAAGACATGAATAGCATCTGAAAAAGTACTATGAAAACCTTAGCGGCCTTGAAAGGTGGGGAGAGATAGGAAACCAATCATCTTCAGCATTATCAAAGACAGGATGACAGGTTGGGAAAAGTATAAATGATGGCATTTTTGGATTTATTTCCTTTGAGAACGAAAAAAAAAAAAAAAAAAAAAAAAAAGGCAAAAAAAAAGGAGCAGGATTTTTCTCCCAGCATATTCACAGCTTTGAAGAATTCACATCATACACACCATTTCTCTGAGTGTTTCCAGTTATGTGTTTTTAAACGATTGAAATGCAATTTTCCTTGTGCAGTGACAGGTAGAAATCTCCAGTCAAGCAGTTGACATTTTTGGTTATACAGAGAGTCCAACCAGCTACAGAAGGCAAGCTGTTCCTATTAAGTTTGTATAATGTTCTTCTAACATTAAAGAATTATCTAAAATACTATGGAATTGGCCAAGTTTCAGCTAACTTCGGATACTAATTTATACACAGACAGATCTGACGTCTATGAACCTGAGAATCCATATGTTTCTCTAGCAGAAAGCAGCAATGCCATCTCTCAACGCCTTGTTCTACCTAAAAAACTCAAACCAATATAAAACTAATATAAAATATAGAAATAACTGGAAAAACAAGCCCCTCTTTCTTACTGTCAAGCTTCTAGATAACTTAGGTCCTCAGAATAGAATATTTGAATTGATAGTAAATTCACTGAACTTCGGTTTTAGAAGAGCTCTAGAAATATTGGTATAAAATCCATTCTTCACAACCTGCTTTGTACCTGAGGTGCATAGACTTCAACTGTAAAAAAGTCATTCGTCTTTTAAAGTTCATATTTTTAAGTGTATGTGTGCAGATACACACACACACACACATATACGTATAGAAGCGCACTTTTATAACCTAGGTTATAATACACCATTTCCACATCTCTAATTTCCTAAGCAGTACAAACATATCTTTGTGCAGGCCAAATGCCTGCATTTCATAGATGACTGTGCTCAGGTGGGCGTGTAAGTGTAGTATGTAAATCATCACTATGAAAGGAAATAAAGAATGCTTCAGGTGAGCAAGGCTCCCTTCACATGCATTTTTTTCATGATTTGGCTATGGGTAGGTCCATATTGTGGAGCTGAATGTTTAAACCATGTTGTGAAGTCCCTGCCTGGACTTCACTTATGCCACTCATCTGCTGGCTGATGGTCTCTCTTAGCCAGGACTGGTCTTAGATGCATTATTTTTTCATTTAGTGTTAAGTACACTTTAAATACAATCCTGTAGATGCTCCCTAGAGTCAGAGCAGTGCCTAGACTCAGTACTCCCACTGTAAGCAGTTAGCTTTCATGAAGTCCTGTGAACATATCTTTCTCAAGCAGGAGTTAAGAAAAAGTGAAAACACCCCAATAAACTTAATAACCTGGCACACGCTGAGTATTGCAAGTAATTGCTGCAATTCTACTAATAGAATTGCATAGAATAAAATTGCAATAGAATAGAATTGCAATAGAATAAAATAGATTTTAACGGAAATTTTTAAAAGACTCTCTAGGTTTCAGTTTTGCCAATTTGCACCTCAGCATGGCAGAGAATAGAAAGAAATTTCAGGTACATGCGGTTTGATAAGAGATGTCACAGCAATAATGAAAATACCCAATAAACACACTCTTCAGACGTTTTTATGGCACTTACTTTTACTTGAACATACTCCTGTTTTCACTAACACTATTTATGTAAAATGTGAGAGCATGATTTTTGCTAGATACAGTCACTGTGTCATTTGTTTAAAACATGAAGGGTGAAGCAGTACTTTCAATCTTTTGTTCTTACTGATGATAACCATGAGGTGAAACACAATATAATAAACTATTATCGTTAGACCTAATCAGATCTTTTTCCTTGAGAAGTCCTTTAATGAAGACACTTCTTTCCAAAGAATATTTTTGAGGTCTGTGACAAAGTAATCAATATTCCCATAGGAAAGTAAATAGAAGTTTTCATTTTGACTTGAAATTTAAAATTAACTTGCTTTTGCTTTTTTAAGAGAACTGTGTAACAAACTGACAGAAAGCATCCCAATTTCTCTTTAAGAATAATAAAATAATTTGTAAACTGTCTTTCCTATAAATTTGTTCTGTAAAGCACCCAAGACTCTGTCAAGGCACAGGTCTACTTCTGCACATGGATGAGCAAACAAGGCAAAGTCTAACAGAATGAGAGAAGAGCTGGCAAATGGACAAAATAGGGTTTCACAAAACACAATGTTAAAAGTATAAATATATATCATATATGGAAAGATATATTTGTATCTATAAAAGAAAGCATTTTGACATGAGACCTGTGGGAGCAGGCTGATAGTAGAAACAGCGGTCCATACACAGGACTTATCCTTCGAATAAGGAATAAAAATTCATGCAGAGACCTTCTCATACACTTTGAGCTATGGAGAAAACCTCAATTGACAGATGCTTTCTTTTGCCTTTGTACTTCAGCTCCTGAAATGCGTCCAAGAGTTGATGTAGTGACACTTTTCCTGGTCCTTGCTCACTCTCTCAGCATCCGTCCTTGTACTCTTGCATTTTCCATCATCAATTGCTTTGCCCAGTAGATACTTCACAAATGTACAATTCCAAAAATGCTTCTTGACATCTGTTTCCAATTCATCTTTTTTCATGCCCTTTTCAAGCTCTCTAGCCTATCTTCAGTACCTTGGGCCAAATTCATCGTTGATGTAATGTTGGACAGTGAAAAATCTTACGAAATTCAACAAAGACAAGTGTCCTGCACTTGGGGAAAAGTAATCCCAGACACCAATAGAGGCTGGGGACTGACCTTCTGGAGAGCAGCACTGCAGAGAGGGACCTGGGTGTCATGGTGGATGACAAGTTGATCATGAGGCAGCAGTGCGCCCTCGTGGCCAAGAAGGCCAAGGGGATCCTGGAGTGCATTAGGAAGAGCGTCTCCAGCAGGTCGAGGGAGGGGATCCTGCCTCTGCTCAGCCCTGGTGAGACCACACCTGGAGTACTGTGTCCAGTTCTGGGCTCCCCAGGACAAGAGAGATGTGGAGAGATGTGGCTGGAGAGAGTCCAGCACAGGACTACAAGGATGATCAGGGGCCTGGAACATCTGCCTTATGAGGAAAGACTGAGAGAGCTGGGCCTGTTCAGCCTGGAGAAGAGAAGGCTGAGAGGAGACCTCATCAGTGTCTATAAGGACCTCAAGGGAGGCAGTGAGGAGGATGGGGCCGGGCTCTTTTCAGTGGTGGCCACTGATAGGACTAGAGGAAACGGTCACAAACTGAAGCACCAAAAGTTCCACAGGAACTTAAGGAAAAATTTCTTAACAGTGAGGGTGACAGAGCACTGGAACAGGTTGCCGAGGGAGGTTGTGGAGTCTCCTTCTCTGGAGATCTTCCAAACCTGCTTGGACGCAGTCCTGTACCACATGCTCTAGGTGACCCTGCGTGTGCAGGGGGGTTGGACTGGATGATCTCTAGAGGTCCCTTCCAACCTTAAGCATTCTATGATTCTATGATTCTAATCTAGTCAATGGCTCTGGGGATAGATTTTTTTGTGTCTGTGCAGAGGTTTAATTTCTCTCTCAGATGTTTAAAAATGAAGTTGCAATGCAATTCCCTCTTAAGTGTCATGTTCTATATGGTTCCTCTCTGTTGGTCCTATAACATCATTTATTCTCAGGATCACCTGAGATGTAACCTTCTATCAAAGGTTACATGTTTTATGCTGCACTTCTTCCACTTGAAATCACAGAAATGCTCCTAGGTTTCCTGTGGTGATATTAGTCACAAAAGTTCGAAGGAAAAACAATAGTCACCTGGTCAGTGACAAGGGCTTCCAGGCAGCACTGGGACACAGACAGCCACACACACACACACACACACGCAAATACATGAAGCTATAGCGAAAGTTCCTCTGCCTGTTCCTTGCAACGTTCCACAGAAAAGCAATTATCAACACTTTGTCATCTCATACCATGTGGTCTCCAGGAAAAAAGAAACTTCTGTGAAGAAGCCACTTAGACTTAGGCTGTAAAACCAATTACACTCGGCTGTCAGACATAGCTGCTACAGTCGGAGTTTTTTCCACTTCTGTTTGATTGCTTCTCTTTTACCTTTCTTCATCTCTGTGACAGCACCCACTTTCCATTTCCTCATTCCTTTCACTACCTCTCTACCTTGCTCATTCATCCTCTCCAAAGCCCTCTCTCTTTCATCCCTGCAAAATGATTATGGCATAAATGTGATCCCGATCATTTGGTAGGGTAATATTTTTTTCCTTCCATCCTCGTCCTGTGCTGTAAATTAAAGTTTAGAGTTTTTTGGAGGCTATTGGACAACTTTTTGTTGTTCTGGGCAATACTTGGTGCAACAAGCAATCTCTCAACAAATATAACTCAGCATTATCATATGTCCAGATTCTGGATGATCTTCAACAAGTATTACAGAATCACAGAATGATTGAAGTTGGAAGGGAACTCTAGAGATCATCTCAACCACCCAACCTCAGAGAAACTCAAACTCATATAAAATTATATGTCTTATTAAGGACAAGAAATGGCAATGTAAGAAGGTAATTAGTTGCCACTGCATAGTTGTATACAGAAATGCACACAGAAAAACATTCATAAAGGAAATTATTTTAAATCTTTCATGTTTGAACAATAACGAGCTTTTCTATTCATGTTGAAGCTTGGATTGTATAAATAATTTATTAAAGCAGCATTCTAAAATGCTTTGCCAGGGAAAAAAATCTCATATTCTGAAACCTTGACTGAAAAAGCATTTTTTTTTCCTAATTTGTCTAATATTTTGTTAGCTCCATGGTAAATATTTGCTTGCATATAAGCATGAGTTAGCCACAAGAAAGAGAAAATTTTAAAACTTTGCCAGAATACTTGCAATGGAACATAATGCAAATGGTTCTAATGTAAAATGAATGTGGCACCTGTACAGATCGGATTGCCAAAAAAATCTCTGATGGTAAACAAAAACAATGAAAAGTGAGAAGGTAAAAAATCTTAATTTTTGATAACTCAAGTTACTTTAAGTTCTTGGGTTCAGAAAGCCATGAATAAATAAAAATACATGGCCAAAAATTTCTCTAAAGAAAAGAGACCAAAAAAAATCCACTGTCATACATCACAAGAAACATATGGTAAGTAATAAGCAAGTTATTGCAATAAATTGGACTCAAACCAAGAAATCAAGCAGTAAAGTGAAGCACTAAATTCCAATCCCAGTCCATGTGGTGCACAAAATGTGCTGTACACCCAAGGGCTGTGATTCTCTCGTCTCAGTTCCTCCATGGGAAAAGGGATGGGGAAAATCTGTGTCTCCTCACTCCATATTGGACTCTTCTTTGTCATTCATTAGGCTCTCATTGCTTCTTGCTCTTTCAGGTGAATCCAGATCGACTTAAATGCATATCAGTATTAAATGCACTTTTGATGCTGATCTCCCTATCTCTCTCACATGGCATGTTTTACTTCACATTGCAGAATCATCTCAGAGCGGATGAAATGGGTTCCCCCAGAGACGAAAACAAAAGGGCATATGCAGTCCCAGAGGGCCCTTCATTTGCTCCAGCTGCAGACATGTATTCAATCCCATAAAACCAGGCTAGAGTGAGCCCAATGTACCCACGCTGCCCAAAATGTGGATCGTCCCCACTGTGAACAGTCCCCACTGATGTCTGCAGTACTCACAGATTCATTCCACAAATACAAACCTTTCAGTCTTCTCTACTGGCATAGCCCCTGTAAAGACAAGCTCTTCACATGGGCTCTCCATGGCACAGAGATATTTTGATTACCTCCACAAATCTTGGAAAAAATCCATTTCATCAGGTTCAAGCTGCCATTTGCTACCAGCCCTCAAAAATGCAGTAATGAAGGCTCTGTTCATTATTAGTCTTTCCACAAACCTGTGAGGTCTACCCGGGCTAGTTACAACAACAATTTAGTGCTGTTTGCAAATTGTAGTTTGTATTGTAGTATTCCCTCTGGCATTCAACAGCCACTTGAATGTAATCAAAAATAGTGTGTTTTTATTTTACTCATCCTCAGTGTGATCTGAGAGACTCTTCTGCAGAAGTAAGAAAAAAGACTAGCTGCTTACCTCCTATATCACCTGATGATCTTAAGTCAGCTTTTTGTGGAAAATTGTTGCCACAGATTTTACCTCAGAAACCTTTTCTAGAAAGGGAAGAAGCAGCTCTAGTTTTGAAAAGCCTTTGCTATATCACCATAAATAAATGACTGCATAATGTACACTTTCATAATCAAATCAGAAACACATAGAAAATTTCCTGAAAAAATAGCTATTTTTTTTTGCCTTCTGTTCCCTTCTACTTAGTCTTTTTAAAATTAATAATATTAACTAAAAAGTCTGACAGTTGTGAAATTAGAACAACAAGGAACGTCTTTGATTTTTCTCATGTGATACATTTTGAAAACAGATCTGGTATATATTGCTTCTCTTAGAAACAGAAAATGTCTGTCCGTATTACGGTTTGCTTTCAGTAGTTTCTCATTTGCTCCTAATGTCAGCATATACGACCTTGTAAAAACATTAGAAGCAGTTTGACAACAATATTAAGCAGAGGATCTAGCCTGCCAGAGTACCATATAATTTACATTTTGAGCATTATGAGTGCATATGATTACTGCACTGATTATGTTTCTACTTTGTCTCATTTTTTCATATTTGTCATTCAATTTTTATTCCCTGGGTCAGACTCATAAGCCTTCTTTGCCTTAAATTCAGTTCAAAGAATAAAATATCAGTAATAGCTACATTGAGCCTGATATAGACTCCATCTGCAGTCCAAGTAGGGTACCCAAGGAGCACTCGAAGTTCCCAGTTCCAAGTTTGTGTCCCAAATATTCCAAATCTCTCCCAAGACAAAAGCCAAGAGCACAATGCTACCCCTTTCTGTCTCCTATCCCCTGCACTCAATTCTATGCAAAGAAAATGTAGGTGTGTAGGTCACAGCCAAACTGTGGAACGTTTCCCCAGGCTCAGCCACTGAGAGATCGTGTACCTCCACACCAAGGCATGAATCCAAAGGTTAGATTAGACATGGGATGAGAAAAAGGCAATGGGATGTGATCTAGAGTTCATAATTTTTCCAGTTAATATTGATGAAGCAGAGTGGTGTAAAGCTGATTTATCTGATCAGCATTTTCCAGCAAAGTATTAAATCAATACCACACTTTCCTACCCATTGTACTTTTGCGCTTGTTTGTCTGCTTTTGTATAATAGAACTTTCTAGCACTGCAATAAACTTCTCTGCTTTGTATTTCAGGCATTGTAAGGCTTCTATGGATACCAAATATTCACTGAAAATATGACACACGCAGCACAATCCCTGACAGCTCATGAAGTATTCACTTGAACACCATTTAAAAGATTCACTGCATGTCTGAGGGAGAAATAATTAATCTCTACATGTATGGTTAAGGAATTATAGAGAAACAAACTTGTGAAGAAGATATTAATATACACAAACGCTTTTCTAATACTTTCCCTGTCTCAGACTATGAGTTCAAACCCTAAGACCATCACTGAAGCCTGTTACATTTGCAGTCTTTTCTTATAGAAATGACTAACTTGTAATTCATTTACAGCCTTATTTCTTTACTCCCAGATTCCCCATCTCCCACATTAAAAGAAGTAACTGAAAACCACTTTTTGGTGTTCATCTAAAGCTGAATATCAGGAAAAGAACAGGAAGAACTTGAGAAATGTATGTAAAATGCATTAATACTACAAAACTTACATTTGGAGACTTAGGCTTATATGAAGTTTGACTTATCATATTTACTGTTTTGCTTCAACTTTTTCTTTTTTATGTTTAATGCTTCTTCTGTCTCAGCAATGCAATTAAGATTATAAAAGATATTTCCCACATGGTGGTGTAGCAAACAGTATTAGCTATTTGCATATTTGTATTATTAAATTTACTCTTTAAATGTCATTGGAATTGCCTCATTATATTTGATTACAACTGCTTGATAACTGCTTAGAACAGACTCTATCTTTTTCTATATTTTTGCACTGAGTACTGACATAATTGGCCTGTATACCTAATTGACATGTTCAAACCTAAATTACAATACAACAAAATGGAAATGCTTGTTTGAGAAGCTAAAAAGATGAAGTCAATGTTAACTACTCACATTCAGATGAAAACACTATATTCTTGTTTTCTTAACATGAATGTCTCATCTCTTGCTAACACTAGTACACATTTTCTCTGGCATTTTGAGAAATATGTGTAACAATGTATTCAATATATCCTAAAAATATATTTTTGTAATTATAGTACTTTGTAATTATTCAATACAAAGGTCTTTTCAGTATCTCATGACTATTTTCCCAGTTTCTGCAAAACCCAGTATTTAAAAGTTTCCAAAGAGAATAGGTAGTCTGTAAGCCATATATACTACAAGCCTGCAAGTTGCACATACTTTTGAAATAATCTACTTGTATTTGAAAATAAGGCAACTTCAAAAAAAAAAAAAAAAAAAAAAAAAAAAAAAAAAAAGTTGTAAATCTTTCAGAATTAAGGATCGTGTTAAATTGATGATACAGAATCCAAAAGTACAAATTGGATATTATGAATCACCATAGCTTTGATTTTTTGCAAAAAATTCAAGTACGGAAATAAACACTTACTGACTTACCTCATGACCTACACGAGTCTTTCTATTGAAACTCATAACAGTCTTACCAATCATTACTGCAAACAAAACATTTCATATAAAGTCTTGGAAGAACTTCACAGTTTCTTCCACGACCAGGTAGCAGCGAATATTTATCAAAGGCATCTCTTATCCAGACTCAGCAGTAATTGTTGATACTACATATAGTTTTGCCATAAAATTTTAATAAAATTCCAGACAAATTATTCTTATGTTGACTACTATTCTCATCTTCCAGCATCTGTTTTCCACTAATATTTCAATAATGAAAGTCTCTTGGGGAAACCAAATACTAGAAAAAACAAAATATTTAAAAATGCTGTAGCATACTGTGTTACAAATCGTATAAAACAAACAAATGAAAAATGTCATACATATTTTTTCCTTTTTTCTGGTTTGTTTTGGAACCCAAAATGAAAGAGAAGGGGAAGGAGAGAGAGGAGGAATACAATATCCTCCTTTTTCTTGATAAGATAAAAATAAAATTTTCCCCAATAAGTTCTTAGCAAGAAAAAAGCTTGTAGCATTGCAGGAATGGCCCAAGAATGAGCATGGGAAGGGGCTCAAATTATGTCTTCCAAAAACCACTGCTGAGTCCAACTCTTACCAAGCCACATCAGCACTGGGACCCGAGGAGTGTTCTGCTGTCTACACCCACAGGCTTATGTGGATTCCTATACGGTAACTAGCAGTGCAGCTCTTTAGGGATGTGTCACCACTGTTAATACTCAATAAGCCATTTTACTGCAAATTTTACATACAGATACCTGAAAGATGGTTGGCCACAAAATAATCATTCTAAAATAGCACATACAAATATATCCATTAAAAGCTGACATACAACAGGGTTGTACAATACGCACAGAGTTGTGCGTGTTTGTAATACCAAAGTTTGTCATTTTTGTTTTTCATTGCACCTAGCATGTTTAATCGCTTTTTTGATCTTATTTTTAAGCACAAAATTGCATTAGCCAGGAACAAGATTGAGGTATATTTTTCTTTTTTTTTTTTTTTTTAATAACAATTTTTTTTTTTTTTTTTTTTTTTTTTTTTTAAGGCTAACAGGAAAAAATAGGAGAAACTATCTTTTCTTCCTGCTTACCACTATAGATTTTCATAGTCTCAGACTTGGTGCGCTTTTTTTTTTTTATCAGACGGCCAGTTTTAAATTACAAACTTCATAGTATGGATTCCTCCATTTCAACACAAGTTTCTCCAACAACTAGTTGCTTCAGTGTTAAGGATGTTGGGCTTATTTCTAGTCTGATTTTATTAACTTCAGCAACAATCCCATGTCGTACTTATATTATATTAATAGGCCCTCTGCTGTCAAAAAGTATTTCCATTCTGTTTTGGAGCAAGCTTCCCTCTAAACTCTTTCTTTGCCAAGTTAAACCAATTCATATCCTGAAAGTTTTGACTTTCAGGAAAGTTTTAAGGATATACTGGGCACAAAATCAATATTCTTGTGCTTTTTTTGTTTTGATTTGTTTTTCTGAATTTTTGTTTTTCATCAGCTTTCCTGAAGACCAATCATAAGGAAAGGATATTTTCTAGTAACAGCTTCAGAATGCCTTGGCCCTCTTTGATACTGCTCTGTGTATTCCATTCACCAGCAAACACTGCTTTACTGGTTTAGTGGCTTTAGGCTGTCGTTAAACCCAGTAAGTCTAACCCAGCTGGCCAAGCATGTGGCACTGTGCTTGACTTCTTTCAAATGACATTCACTAAAAAAGAGAATCTTCATTCATACTCAGGCAGAAGAACTCATGGTTTCTTTGAAAGGCAGTAACAGAGAATGTCTGCAATCTGCAAATGTATAATATGTGGCTGCTTTAGGAGTCATTTTTCCAAGTACCACATATCTTTGCTTCAAAGCCTACAGCATTGTTTTTCATGATAGCTAAAATGTTCCTATCCATTTTTTATTCTATTAACAGTAGTATTGTGATGGTCGTGATCTATTGCCAACTTTTAGGGATATGGACTTTGAACTAGTAAAGGAGGTGAAAGATTTGAGATGTTCACTCAGTGAAAGAAGTATCTCCATTGATCTAACCACTGAGAGAAATTTTTGGCAAAGTACAAAATCGGGCAGGGAAACATAAGATCTTTCTTAGATGAAACATTTGATATCACCTCCTTTCAGTTCCATCACTGCTCTCCTGTACTTACCAGCCTCTTTATACTCCATTCGTCTTTACAAAAAAAACCCCTCCCTTTTACTTTGAGGAAAAACACTACCAACTACTATACTACCACAAAGTACAAAGACAGCACTGCGGATGTATAACTAAGGTAAGATAGCACCTTGGATAAGTTTTAAAAAATACCTGAAGAGGAACCATCTACATTCAGGGACATAAGTCAGGGCAAAACTTATCCTTGAGCCCGCAGAAGCAAAACTTCATTTCTTCAGGCTTTTAGCCCAAAATGATCCTCCTTGCACTACACTGATCTTTCAAAGCAAAGGGAAGCCAAGATGTGCGTTCACATTTGACTTCTCAGGCTAGTCTTGTTGCACAGGATTGACCCATTAAATCCATGTCTGCCATTTTCTATTAAAATATAAAACTACTTTTTTAACATATTATTTTACTGGAGCTAAAACAAAAGGTGTGTTTTGGTCATTTGGTAAAGGCTCTTTAGTATCCCTTCCCTCCTTGGACACTCAATTCAGTGGCATTCTTTAATCTGTTTATCCTCCAAATCATTTCATTTTGCATCAAAACTGATGATAAATGATCTAAAAAAATTAAAATTGCTACATGCTGTCTAAATATGAGAATTCTATTTTATTTCTTTAGATACTCCTGTAGGTTCCTCTAAATGAATCATTCATTATACTGCTGCCTGTGATTTTGGAGAACAGGATCCTGTTTGGTCCCTCCAGTTCTATACTTTCTCACACCTAAGTCAGCTAGTATAAAATTAGCCTGATAGTGTCAGATATATCTTGAATCTAGATGAGTAAATTCTCTAGGGGAAGAGACTGTCATCACCCATTTCTATCAGGAGTATTATACACTTTGACTTTCAAACTTACACAAGTGGAGATATGGCTTGATGAAAAAACTTCAGTAGTATATTTCCTGCTTTTCAAAATAGCCATAATATTTTGAATACCCATTCCTAGTCATCCTTAGAGCAGATTTCTAAGTATGCTTAAACCCTGTCAAAGAAATATTCATTGATCATGTGTTTGGACATATAGAGCATGCAAAACATTTTTATCCAATGTTTTACTGTTTGGGGATAGCCACACATTTACTACTAAAGCTCTTTGGACATGGACGAAAAAAATCAGGGCCTGATTTGTAATACAAAGGCAAATTACACTTCCAAATTTGTACACAGCATCCTGTTAACATTCCCTGGAGAAATCAGGGTTGATATGAGAGCAGCAAGCAATCCTATGCTTTAGTAAACAAAGACATGGGCAAGTTTTATATTTGCAGCAGAGTCATCCTGTTAGACTTTCTTGTCCAAAACATATGCTGCCTTAAAGACCTGACCTGGACACAGACAAGAAATATTTAAATAGATAAGGAATTATAGCATTTTGACGGCTTTTTTTCTTTCACTTTAAAACAATGAGGATTTTTTTAATCATGAAAACAAATTACACCTTTAAAATCATGTCCTGTACTAATAAAACCATTTCAGAAGAGAAGTGCTTGGTCCTCTCCTCTCCTCTCCTCTCCTCTCCTCTCCTCATTTTTTCTTTTATCTTCCTATGATCTATAAAAACTGACCTTCTGAGCTATCAAAAACTTTGGTGGGAAGTTTAGAGATCCAAGGAAACTTCAGCCCTGAATATACGTATACTATATATATATGCCTATATATTATATATACATATAACACACACACACACACACACACACAAATGTATGTTATATGTATAGAGGCATGCATATATTCATACACTTATATACATACATACAT
>VZSV01000104.1:270825-315014 GCA_013398735.1 Nothocercus julius
CTAATGAAGAGCCATACTTCTGTAACAACAAAAACAGTCCTACAGGAAATGAAAAGTTGTATATCTCCTGTACTGAGATACTCATACCTTATTTTTATAACTTAACAGGAGACTGTCTCAGTGAGAAGAAATCACGGCCTTAAAATTTCCAAATCTTCAATATCACCAAAAATAGGATGACCTACACACAATTTGGTCCCATCTGTTTATGCCCCTCATGGACAGCAGTTCACCCCAGACATGGCACATGCAACTTATTATCAAGCCTTCTGTGTCACATAACACTGATTTTGTGGTGCACGAACCACAAAATCCAGAACAAAAGCAGACTAACATCAGCTAAGTGCAGCATAGACCATGATGCCATTTGCCACACAGGACAGTGGCATTTTAGCCTGCACATCTGGTGTTTTAATGAACACAAGGTAGCCAGATATCAAATCATTTAAGTTTTGCAATGCAAGTTACTCATATATGCTCCCCAAGAGGGACCACTGCAAACATTATGCCAAAATTACAGCTGGGTGACAAACTTGCTATCCACCTTGGGACTCTTCCTCCATCGCAAAGCAGGGCAGACGAATGTCCTGCTGGTGCTTCCCATTAAAAAAGAAATAAATAAATATACTGGATAACTGCTACTTGTGTGGAGGCAGAGCTGCAGCTTACACACACTGACTGCTGCCAGTTGATCCTACAAGATGAGCACTGAGGCCATAGCTTCACTACGCCTTGCACGGACAGGCCCAATTGATGCAAAAATGCCAGCCTCCAACAGGAAATTACTGTATGCAGGAAAATACTGTATGGGGCACTGTCCCATAAAATACAATGTCACTATTCAACTGGGAAGCAGATATTTTTCAGATTAATTATTCCAAACATTGTGCTAGTCATAGATCTGTTTCTCTGTGACATGGCTTTGCAGACAACTCACTCACTGGGTCTTACTTTATTTTAAGCCTGATTTTTTTTCATTATGGTAAACTTATTTAATGTTTTACCTGTATTTATATAGTGAATAAGTATTTTGCATTAACACACACACACACAACCCTTGAAAAGCAGGGGATAATAGCATATATACAAGCTTTGGGATGAGGTGTTTTCACTACAAAAATATGTACCCTGTATTCTTGCCTACTTGAAGAGTCAATCAACAGAGTTAGGCAGCAAGCATAGCATGATTTTAGTTCCACATGTAAAATTACTGGTCTTGATACTCACTAAAGAGACAGTCATAATTAGCACACGGAAATGAAGAGATCTCTGCAGTCCCAGGGGATGTCTACAACTCTCTCTGGTAATTAAAGAATATACACTGTACTTCAAAACCAATAATCAAGTTATTCGAAGGAAGATAAGACGTACTTGTAGTCTGATTCAGTTACTTCATGTAACATTCTAAAAATAAGCAATAATCTAATGATAAAAAAGGATGAAATTTGCGATCTTTTCTTGCTTCTGAACAACAGCATATCAACAACAAGACTGTGATGAAAGGAACAAGAACTTTAGATAAAACAAGGCAGAAGGAAGAAGAGCTATTTCTATTTTTCAAATTATTTCACCATAAATCTTTAAATTGTATTGCTATTTAATTTTACTCTTCTGGTATTCCTTGCTTAGAAAAAACCATCACAAGCTAGCTAATTACTAATCAGTGCTATTTTTAGAAAACAGCAATTTAACACTTGTCCCCTTCACTAAATTGTCAGAAAACACCAGAAACCCTTTTCTTCCCTCGCTTCCATTTGCTTTTCAGAAATCTAGATATGGACAATTCAGATTTTAAAACACCACTGAGGAATCAAAATTGCTGCACTGAGCAGCAATACAAAATGATGTTCAACAGTGTTGCATTAAAGCAGTGGATATTGTTACCGGCTTTTCATTTTTCCTGTACTTAAAATCCTTATAAACTTCAACAAAGAAATTCAAAGTAGTAGCATTTCTGTAGTAAATTAAATGTAATCGCAAAGACATATTTTAGTTTCAAAGGGAGACAATTACTTTCTGTTTCTGTCTAATTTAGTGTGTTTTCCTAAAATATGAAACACCGTGTTATAGGTATTTAAAAATGTTTCACAGAGATTACATTTTTAATTTAGTGTTAAAATATCTCCTGGAAGAATATAACATTCCATTCCCTACTATGCCATTTTAACTACAGGCTTGCAGATAGTACTGTAAAGCTATTAGTTGTTCCCCACGCTTTGTAAGTTTGTTTGTTTTAATCTGAACTTTGTTCTGTTATGCTGCTATTGTAAAATTGTTAAACAGGTAGAAATTCACAGTTGGACACAGGCAATGGAGGGTTTCATTAGGACAGAAGAATTGGTCTAGCATTCGTAGCCTGCTTAATAGTGGATGTGGAACACTTTGATCCATTAAAGAGTGCCTGGATTAGCAAACATTTCAGAAAAAAATACACCCTTCACACTTTGAAGTTTTCTTTGTTGTTAAAAGCAGCCTCACCTTTGAAAAGCTGTATATTTTGTCTACATGAGATAGTATTTTTTGTCCTTCAAAATGGATAATAGGCAGTTGTTTGTGAAAAGCTACTGAGGAGCATAGGGAGAAAGAAAGGTATCTCCAAAAGAGCAGAGGTGGAACACGCAGGAGAGCAGGACTGAATGTGCAGCCTCTCTGCAGGATTAGCAAAACACAAAAGCCAAAGCTGAAACCCAGATGCAATTAAAATTTACTCTACAGAGCTGAGAACTGTTAACTCAGCAACTCAACGAAACTGATATCTAACGAGGTATATCAAAGCACATTTTATAGAATACAGCATTTAACCTGGACATACCAACAAGTTCACAAGTATTTGACAAGCCTAGGGACAGAGGCTGGGGGAGAAATGTTGTGCATTTCTATAAGAGGTCAGTTTCTACTGGAAAAAAAAAAAAAAAAAAAAAAGTCAAGATAGCGAAGTATTTTCTACCACATTCTCAATATATACCTGCAACTATACCTGAATAAAGACTAAATACAAAAAGTCTAATTGCATTAGTACCCCAGATTTGCTTTCTTTCACCACGCTAAGGAGCACATAGGATGGACCAATTCTAAAACTCATCTGAAAACATTTCAGTTTTCAGGAGAAAAAATTAATGGTATGAATTAGACTTTGCATTAGATGTTGACTGATAGAGGAGTTTAATAACTTTTACACTGAAGTGTTTTAGAGCACCATTTTTTTTTTTATGTTGAACTAACATTTTCCAATTCATCATAAATGTTTAAAGCAATCTCCAATCTCAATAGAGAGATCCATTCCTAAGGCGCAACCAAATGACACTACATTTCATTATTACTTGAACTTACTTATTTTTATCAGAAATCAATAACCAGAAGTAGATTATTGTCCTCAGTCCTCTATTTTAAAGTTTCACAAAGGATAGTTCACATGTGTGCCTTTTCTGTAGGAAACTTGGCAATGTGACAGATCCTTGTAGAAATTAAGACTTTGTTTATTTTGCATTCTGGCTGACTAATAACTTTAGAAGAAGTAGTATCAGGTGACATTGAAATTAGCAGCAAATGTCTTATTACATTCCACACAGGGGCCACACAGTTTCAGAGGACATAGGTAAAGAGCAAGCATCATGGCTTTATGATATCAACCCTGAGAGAGATTATCTCATTGGGGAACATGTTAGAACAAAGATAAATATTCAACTGAAAAAAAATTTAATGAGAACAATAACATTTCCTCAGGCAGAAGACATAAAATAAATTAGACTTATGACTGACTATTACCTAATTCCTAGAGCTAGCATTCAAAAATAACAACACAAGAAGCAAGCTAAATTAGAGTACCATGAGATGAGAGATAAGCAGAAGATATATGCCATGACATCCATTAGCAGTACTAGAGAGAAACTGAATCGACCATCCTATACACAGATCTCTCTCTTGGATGATGGGCTAGAGGACACCTACGACTCTGGAGAGAGAAGAAATCACTGTAGTCAAAGTTGAAGAGCAGAAAGGAGAACTGAGGCTATGTCTGAGCATATCTTCTAAACCAGGCACAGAGAACAACTGCCAAAACATCCTTGCTAGAAGATATACCCTGATACAGTGAGCAGAGGAAAATTAAAGTAGACATATGAAGCAGAACCTTCCTTCTCCCTGGTTATTATTATTTTCTCAAATTTAAGATGACACAAAAATATTTTATATGAAATATGCAATATTGGATTTAACCTTGCTTATCAATTACTGTTTGCAGTACAATAATTTTCCTTCTTTAAGAAGAAAAAAACAAAAAATAGCTTCTAAAGAGGTGGTGTGTGTTCTCTGTGGTAATGTGAGCGTCAGCATGACAACAAAAATTTGCTGTTTTAAAAGAAAAAAATGCAGCTTTGTAGTTTTTATGTGGCTATGTCAATACACTATTTCACTGACTACAAATGCAACTTCTATGTTATGAATGAGGGAGGTGCTGTAGCCTCCTTGGAGGTGAAAAAATCCATGCGACAAAAACTTCATTAGGGCAGTGAAGATCATACTCACACACACACTTATGTACTGCCTTCCCCTGCAAACACTATGCCTTCATTGACAACAGACCTCATGGGATTTAACACTGTGCAATAATACAAAATGTGAAGTGCATCATGATAAGCAAGTGGGAAATATTTGGGTAGGGCATGACTAACCATGTAAGATAGTGTCTATCTTGCTTTGTGAATAATACAAATGAAGCTTTAAACTCTTAATGGATATTTGTATGAAAGAGAACTTTTTTTAACTGTAGTGGTTTTCAAAGGATAATTATCTGTCAGGACTTTTGTTGTGATTGTTTTTATTTGTTTAGTTTAAATTAAACACTAAAATATACTATAATGTGTATACAGGGAAACTTCAAAGATTGGTTTTAAGTTTAGTTCTTATTACTGCATGCAAACAGCATTTTTAACTTAAAAAATCTGTTTTGATGAGTAAGACTCTAGAGAAGCCAGCTCTGATCAAGCCATAGCATCTGTTTTATACTGCAGCTAAAAAATACATATTGGTTTTATATGGCATCTGCTGCTGGGCCATCTGAGAGCTTAATTTGGCTTGACTTTTGTAAATAACAGATTTATTTCCTTCATTGATCACATGTGTTTTAATCTCTAAATTCCAACAATTCTCTTCTGAGAATAGAAGAGTATTCTTTCATGAAATAATTCAAAAAACTTTCATTTTTAAACTAGTAAGAATATTAATTGGGTTCACAATCAAAACACGATAACATGTGAAATATCTTGTTTTGCATGTTGGTTCTTTGGAAGTGTTTTCAACTTCAAAGCTCTTTCCATGAATTAAGCAGATGTCCCTGAAGGCCTTGGGCAAAATTTTCTTTAGCTTCCAAAAGAGATTTGCACCAGAGGGAAGCTTTGTAGAAGTTTTAGGACTGTGCTTTGTTACTTAAATCTCCATTTGACTTATGTGAGATACAATGTCACCACCACTTTGCAGGTGGAGCCCTGGAAATAGGGAGTAAATGAATGGGGTTACGTTGCACTCCTGAAAAGATTGCACTTGCCCTGTCAGTGGCAAACTGAGATTTTGAGAAACAAAACACAAAGTAATTTAGTTTTCTAAAGTTACGTCAACATTATCTTCCAATTATTTCTTTACTTCCACACCAGAGATTAAGCTGCCTGAAAGTCTGATGATTACCTCCTCCTGCACAGCTCTACACAAAACATCTTTGTCCAAGCAGTCAGGTAGAGAAAAATGCATTTGCTGCAGAAGAGTCAGAAGTTTTTCTTCAGTACTCGACTCTGCTTCATCAAATTACCTTTTAAAGCATATGTTCTAGAAACAGTTATGTTTCCCAAAATCCAATAGCACTAGTTAATCCTTTACGTCAGGTAGATTGAAAGCCACCATGAATTGCAACACAATAGTGTCAAGCTGAACCTTCTTTTCACTGCTTTTTGGACCCAACTGCAGACATGAAAACGTAATAGAAGTTTACAGCCTATGAAATAAAGCATGAATATTTCTCATTTTTCAAAAAGATGTGATTTTTTGCTGAGTATTTGTAGCATCAACAAGCATTTTTCTTTGTACTTACCATGTGATATTTATGCCACTTCTCTGGACGCAGCGAGTAATATATTGGGATTTTTTATTGCTTGAGTAGAAAGTGCTTGTTACCTATTTATGTTTATATATAGGAAAAAAATAGGTTCTTCAAGTGGCATACATCACACTGTTGTGGTGGTTGATTTCCTCAGGATAGTCTTCTGTGGTTTTGGTGCAGTTTGTGGAGGCACAGTTGTAGGTCTCGGGGGAGGAAAGCTATTACTGGAACTTATCCCCAAGCCTCCATTTTCAAGGGGGAATGGAGGCAGCAGAGGCGGAGGAGGCGGCAGAGGGCATTGGTGTGGAGGCTTCCCCACGAGGCGAACAGGCTCGCTATGCAAGTGCACCTCCCTGTTTTTAATGTTATATCGAACATCACAGTCAGGGCAGTAGCCATGGTACTGCACTTTTTCACTAAATCGTACACGTTCCCTTGTCCCTGGCGGTGGACACCGTTCTTTCTCAGGTCTGTTCATCAGAGGCTGCATGGTGACTTTGTCCAAATTACTGTTGGGTATACAGCACACGTCCCCATTCGGGATACGGTTTGACCCCCCTGGCAAGCCCCCGTTTCGCAGCAGGGTCCCATTTGTCTTCACGGGGTTGGCAGAAGGAAGCGGCCTCGGAGGCTCATCGCACTTGACGGGCGTAAGCCGTGGTGGCGGAGGGGGTGGGTTGGGTTTCCTCAGCACAGTGAGGATGGCGGAGGGGTGCGCGGGAGGCTTGATGAGCGGCGTGCTGCCTCGCACCTTGACCTTCTCCAAGCTGGAAGCTGTGGTGCTGCTGGAGCTGCTGTTGAGCGTGTCTGTCTTGGAGCTGTCCGTCATCTCATCCTCCAGCTGCAGGTCGGATGTCAGTGTGTCAATCTGGTCAACAACCTGCACAACAACCAAAACAGGAACATTGAGAAAAGCCTTCCATGGTGAAGGCAAGGAAAATAAAAGTGCCATCTGCAATCATTTTTTATTCCCTGCTCAGGAATGAAGTATTCAATTTTTTTAACCATTGTTCCTTTTTCCTTCCTGTCAGCTTAATAATAATAATAATAATAATAATAATAATAATAATAATAGGACAGCAAGCTTGCTAGTTCAACACCTGAATACAAAATAAATGCAACATGCAATATATTCTGGAATGAAATTCTGTTTCTTCCCCCCTAGGGTTTACTCAGCAATATCATTGCACGTAAACTGTAATCCTTCAATAATATGTTTTGCCTTCCAGTGCAGCAGGAGATTGAATTATTTAACTTCAACTTATACATGACAGTTTCTGAATCCAAGTCTACTGCAGGGTAGCTCTTGGCTTTGACCTGTTACAGAATCTAGACTTAAATATGCATCTCGGTATTGGTAGTATTATATATGTACAGTGGTAAGCTTGATACAGTCCTTTCCAACTATTTTCTACATAAATAATTTAGGTATAGAGAAGCAACTACCCCATCACCCTATATCAGACTGCATTTTCTCCTATTGGGAATATTTTCCTCTAGATTTGTTATCCTTCGAAAAAATCCTGATATAGCATCTCTTGCATGAAAAGCAGCTTGGTTTCCAAAGTTACAAGTATTTATAAACCTGTGCATTTTATTCTAAGTTCCCCTCTACCTTTCATAGTTTTGTTTCTGATCTCTTTTTGTTTTGATATTTTTTTTTCCTTGTTTTTATGAAGGACATTTAACTGATGGTGCCTCTACCAGGTAGGCAAAAAGTACAATATAGTATTTAAAGGTCCATCATGAAAATTGTTATTTCATTTAGTGGCGCTATAATTAATTCAGTCTTAATCTAAGAGTAACTATACAGAACAAAGCATAGGAACTAATTCCAGGTTTGAAAACTGATCTTTCTCTTTGCCTTATTTCCTTACAAAATTCACATTAAAAAAAAAGAAAGCACAGCTGTACAAATTGAAAAACTCATGCTTGGGGTAACTGTGGAAGACCTGTGACTTTTTTGGGGGGCAGGTGGAGGCTAGATGGGACATCCTAGCACATGTCAAATGAAACTAGATGCCTCTACCTGGGCAGTTGCATCAAGTTACAATCATCTTCCTTTGAGATTTTCATTTTTGCTTCCTATTACCATTGCTTGATCATCATACTGTTTATTTCAGAGTAAACCTATCTTAGAGCTGAAAAAGCCATATGTTAACAACTGCAAGAAGGTGAAAGTGATTACTAAGAGCAGCAACTCTTGAGCCATTTGGTCATACCCGTAACTTGCTTTTGAGGCCACTGCTAAACAGTAAATGAGAAAGGCAATATATCATAAAATGAACGAACTGCCCCGTTTCCTTTGCTTAAGCTTAACCAAGAGTTTCGTATTTTAAATGTGCAAAATTCACATGTAATAATTTAGTTCACTTTATAAAGGCCAATATCTTCATTCTCCTAAAAGCAGCAAACACACAGCAAACCATGATGAAGGAATAGAGCTTCCAAAATCCCTTTCAAAAAATTTACTACATTTTTCCTTTTCCAGATCAAAACAGCTACAAATACATTTACAGTTAGAAGCCCTGACCACATTTTGTTTCAGTCTTTACTTCAACATTCCCTTCCAATAAAGGATAAAGAAAAATTATACCCTTAGAAGACAGACATATTCCCCAAGTAATCAATCCATGAGATAGAAAGGTCCATCTGAAATAACACGCATATCCTAAACTTCTCCTCCAGGGTACAGCATATACCTACTTTTGAAAACTCTAAACTAAAAGTCTGTGATAAGGCAATGCAAGAATCACAGCAAGAAAGGGAAGGAACTCACATTATCACCATATATTACAGAGTGCCACAAAAACCTTTTCAAAATGAAATAGTGATTCTAAAGGCATAAGGAAGTGACATATGTTCAGGGAACCAGGAAATTCAAGCATCCTTCTGTAAGTTTTGTCTGGATTTGTGTCAACATTAGGTCCTGCCTGCATATGGCTGAATACATCAGTGAATACCCTCCTGGAAACCAAGAAGCAAAGTGTTTGCAAACTGTCAGTGATAGCAACAGAACTGACAACTGCAGTACAAACTAAAGGAATCCCAGGGCACACAGAGAAATAAATGATAATGATAATAATAAAAGATATTAAAGACCTGAAGGCTAGAGAGAAAGAAAAGACATATCTATAAGGATGCTCAGCTTTGGAGTATTTGGTAGCTTATAGATATGAACACAGATTGGTCTACATTACAGTATCAGATAATACTACAAGTCAGGACCTCGTTGTGCTACAACATTAGATAAGAGCTGAATTAAAATGCCAAGAGCAAAACTTACCAGTTTCTTTTGAGATTAGCTTATTCCTACAAGTCCTATTTTTGTTTTGCCTCTATTTTATACCATGATACCCCCCTCAAAGTGTTTTTGAAAGCATACAGACTATAAAAATCAGTATCACGTGTGAGGAAAAATACAAAAGGGGATATGGCAAAAATAGCTCCGGAAAGATCCCATAGTCATTATTTAAATAAACTACTAAACCGTCCTAAAGTTATTGTAATTCATTCATAATTTCCAATACTGAATTCCCAATAGAGAGGAAAATCAAACCATGTACAAAAATCTGTTTTATTTTTTTTCCTGTAGCTCTAATCACAAGCAATGGCTTCCTTGCTCTAGGCCTCAGGTATGTGACAAAAAGATGCTCCTCTCTCCACAATGTCCAAAATAAATTTACTATATGCACTATGGAAACAAAAACCGCTATTTATTAATCTGAGGCTGACACATTAAAGGTTATATTCCATTGTTGCTACGAGGATATTGCTGTAATTATGCATCACTCTTGTGTCATAAAATGGTAGCTATTGATGACGATACCATTTGAGTCCATTCAAACTGCCTTTTTGACGGTTCAAAAATGTTCTGTAGAATAACAGGGATTTTGGGCCTTAAGAACAGTCCTTGAATTTAAATGACTAGAGAGTTTATCCCTTGCCCTCCAGCAAGTATGTAGTACATATTTGAAATTCTATGTCACCTACTCATTTGTAAAGCAAAAAAAGAACACAAAATGGATCTGACAGATCAACAGAGTTTATCTGTCCAGATTCATTCTCACAGCAAGTTGTGATCCTATATACCGTTGTTTTCTCTTGGTCTTTTGCCCCCTGGAGGAGAAATTCAAATAGGATGAAAAAGTAACAGAGAATAGGTGACTAATACACTAGAACTGATGCGGTAAATAAATAAATAAATAAAACAGAAAAAGTTGAAAGTTATTGTAGCTCTATTCTGTGGGAGTGAAAAAGAGAATACTTAAAAACAAAAATGATTTTTCAAAAACGAAAAATTGTGCATCTGTTTATCTGTGTTAATACATGCATTGAGCCAAAACCTTTCAACCTTATATCTACATTCTTCAACATGTTGAAGTTTTGTTTATATCATTGCTTTAACAGTAAAATATGCACAACAATTTGGTGTCTTCACTATACAATGAACAGAAAATTCAGCTGTAGGGGTAAAGCAAATTTAAGCTAGATACCATTTTTATCTTTCATCTCCAGTTTATTGATTAACAATTATTTTGCATTTGCATGTTCTTTTACATTTTTATGCAAACAGTCATTTTCTTCTGGTATTCTTAAGATCAACAAAAGTAACAGCACTGGTAAAGCAGGGGCATAAGAATTATATTCATCATTTAGAATAAATAATCATTTGTTTTGAATTAAATTTCATCTCTACCGAAATTCAAAGAGCAAGGTTTAATTTAAAAATCTAACACTAGCTAACAGCAATTAGCAATAAAAGAGAAAGTTCTAAGTGAACAAAAGCAGAATTAGATGAAAGAATTTATGATTACATTCAGTAGATTTAGGGAAAAAATTATAATAATAAAAAAAAAGTTAACTATAAACACACCATCTAAGAAATACTTTAATGCCCAAATGCACCAACGCTTAAAAATCTGTTAACTGAGGTGGTGGACCAACTCACATTGCAAGCCACTTCTCCTTGTTGAGTACCTAATCACAGGAAAAATTAATGTTGCATGATCATAAGAAGATGACAGATCTTGGCTACAGCAAATGAATGCCAAGTCATTTGAGTTCTTTGTCAGTGCATCAACCTTTAATATTTTTTAAAATTTCTTGTAATATATCTCTGCCAAAAGAGATTTCAGTATGATTGATTGTAGAGTTACAAAATTGAAAAAAATATTTTGCAGGAAGTAGCCTGGGGTACTTTCCTAATATCAGCAAAAAACAAATCTTTAGAGTATGCAATAGATATTTCAGGTGTTTTACAGACAAGTAACATAACATATTTTTCTCCACTTTTGGGTTTGGATTAGACACGCACTTCCACACACATGCACTCAAAAAAAAAAAAAAAAAAAAAAAAGAGAATGAGAGCAAAATCAACCCAAAAGGTAAATGACATATAAATGTTTATAAACTGCCATTTGTGTTTAATTTTAGTATCAGTTTTCTGTTAAAGAAAGGTTATGAATCACACCTATCAATGACGTACAGATAAAAAGAAGTGGTAAAAAGATAATCAAAGTTGTGTGGGAAGGGATCATTGTATGCTCCAGAGAGGATGTGGATGAAATGAAGTACATATCCAGAAGCTCACAAATTGCCATTGAGGAAAAGGAAAAGAAAACATCAAAAGGAAAAGAAAACAAGTCAGCAGGGATTGATCTGGGTGGACAACTTGCCAGGTAGCCTTTAGGAAGAGTACACAATGAGGCTGCACAACTAGGATTAAATATAGGGGTGCGAAATAAAGAATCAAAGGCACTCTGGGCACATTTTAGGTTTACAGTATCAAAGGTGAAGAAGCTAACGTGAATGAGGGAATGAATGTTGTAGACATGAACCCTGAGACTCAAACATGTCAAGAAAGCTGAGAAAGAAAAGGTAGGTATGGATGTGTGCACCTCAAGAGGGGTTAGCCATGAAACATTCGAACTGAAGGTGAAAGTCCCATGAATATCTATGAAAAGTACTGCTCATCTGAAGGTTATGCACATAGTTTTTAACATTTATGCATATATAGAGAGACATATAAAAGTTCCATAGTAAAATTCTATAAGTTTTTCCTCCACCACTGAAATTAAACATGAATTAAATATGATTTCTGTAACATTTATAAAATGAACAGTAAATAAAGTAGAATTAAGGCTTATTACTTGGAGATAGTGTTCCTCCCTTTTGAGTCCCTCTCAGACTGCATCTTAAAATGTCACAGAAACTGAAGAGCTCCTTGCTGCTGATGTAGATGGATATAATCTTATGATATATACTACTACTTCAGTATTTATATGATTTACAAGCCTGTGTTTAGAGTCAGACAAATTCTGTGCTTAAGCCATGATTGCACAGGAAATGAGTCGTTCCTAAAAAAATAGTTTTCACTTTGAGAGGAAAACGATGAAAAGATTTCCAGGTAAAAGATCTTTTGTGGAGGAGAGAGAAGAAAGAGGGAGGGAAGACATGGAAATTGCAAAAAAAAGTATTTGTAATGCAAAAATATCCTATGATTAAATCCATCCCCTCAATTCTATTAAATTCTTTGGATTAAATTGCTGAAACAATACAGGGCAGGCATAAACTGTTGCTCTTCCACTGAGGCCAAGTTGTTGTCCCTACTTAAAGTATCTGACAATACAGTTCAAGAAAATATTTTGGAATTACCAAAAGCAGCCAATGCTCGCCTAACATTTCTCATGCTTGAGTTGCTTTTATATACTTTATCTGTCTTCTATTTCCTCTGTTAAGGTGCATTTGTGGGTGAAAATCCTGTCTCAACTAGACCAATACTCAGAACTCCAAGTTTCTTACTTGGGGCCAGCACCTCATTCTGGGAATCCACCTTGGCAATAAAGAGACTTAAATATGACATAGTAATCACTATTTATTTTACTTCTTAATTGTATTCCTAAATTTATATTTCAAAAGACGATTGACAGGCAGTCACAAGAACATTTTGCAGTGTTTGTGTGCTTATGCAATGCACATCCACAAATGTATATTTAATCTACTGAGAATTTTATTATCTCCTTACAACAAATGCTTTGCCAGGTGTGTGTTTCTGCCCTTCTAAAGACAGGCAGGAATTTAAACAGTAAGATGCTGATGTTCAAGGACTATATAAACCACTGTCTGCACTCAGTTCACTCCAGACAGCTGCAGTTTTTTTTTGTTGTTGTTTTTTTTTTCTTTTCTTTTTAGTGTTCCTTACTCTTCAATGGATTAAGAAAAGCAGTGTACTACTAGCAACACATAAACATTCCAGGCCACAGATTTTCAAAATTAGAGTTTTTCCTGTGGGGTCCATCTATTTTCATTGTTCTGATTTTTTTTAATGGTTTATATGATTTTGTGAGTAAGATTTCTAAATTGATTTGCTTCTGTATAGACTAGCACCTCTTAAAACAGCTGCATATGCAAAAATTAAATGGTAGTTAGCTGTGATATTACTTCTGGGATGGAAAAATTATAATCTATAGATTACTGTTTGGTACTATACTATAGCAGTGTGCAGTTATGAGATTGGATCTAACAGTTTGCTAGAAATTCTGTAGGAAATGAACATGTACGTACAGACGCTTAACTTGATTTTAAAGGAATCAGAACTCAGTCAGATCCTGAGACTAGTATAAGTTTTTGCTTATGCACTTCGAAAAATAAAAAATAAAAAAAAGCACCAAAAACAAAACAAAACAAAAACAGAAAAAGGAACAATATTTGCTGGTGTTCTTTAATGATAAATCAGCATTCTTTTACAATAAAATTGTAAGGTCATTTTTTTTTTCAGCAACCACAAAAAAAAAAAAAACTTTCAAAGATTGGCATGGATTTTTTTCAGCATGTACAGAAATAAATATGCGACAAACCAGAAGTAGAAACATCTAGTTAACAATGAAACAGCAATCACCTCTACCACAAAGAGGCCATCCTTGACTTGACTTTAAGTAAAGAACTGGCAAGCACGCTATGTCAGTAGCTCTAATATGTTATGATCACATCTCTAATCCTACAAGAAATTGCTCACTTGCTATAATTGCTACAGGAATCTCTAAGACAAGCTGTCAAACTGTTTACCTTCTTGTAATCTTTATTCATTATACCCTATTGCTACTGGTCTTTTGTTGACAAAAAGGAATGTTCAACTAAACTAAGGAAAAACATGAAGGATTTTTCCCCCTGTTAAGTCTTTGCCTGTAATTGCTGAACCACCACAGAGCTAAACAAAAATGAATGGGAAGCTCCTGTTAATACTGAGAGCCAGTATAACACCTTGTTCTCAGCTGTTTACAACTCAAACATCAATATATATTAAATTTATCTTTTGCATTTGCCACAACTATCTTCTTCTTTACACCTCCAGTGAATACACTTTCGAGGTCAAAGATAAATGACCTTTTAAATTTCTTTAAAAATAATAATGACAAAACCATTGCAATTGTACACTGTTTAAAAACACTGGACATTTTTGGCATTATAGGATTTTGCCAGTTTTAATATCTTTTGCTATATTTTTAACTACTGAAAAGGAAAAAATATAGAAAGTAAGTTCATGTAATCATTATTTATTACACTTAGGAATCATTATCTTTTAATGATTTTTAAGATTTTGAAATATCTTTTGTCATTCAACTCTTTTTTAGCATTCTATTCTTGACTACCAACATAAACTGACAACTATCAATTACTTTATTTTCAGACTGCTTAATGAAGTGACTTGTCAGAAAGCAAAATATCTCAACCCTATGAGATTAATTTCAACGTATTTCAAGGAAGAAGACTGAATACACAGTTGTTCATTAACTTTGCCTAGTAGATTACAGAAATAGCTGATTTTTAAAGCATATTCACAAGAAGATGTCTCCTTCTACATTCACTTCTATGTAACTAAGCTTTCATGAACTATACTTTATTCTGTTACTAAGGCTTACGCAGACTCAGTTCCAACTTCAGCTGTCTCTTCACTGAGGTCCAATAATTGATTTTTTTCAGGGAGAGGAAGACAGGGGAGTAAGTTAGTTTCAACCGGATCAATACCTCGATCTGACTTCTTGCATGATTTCATAGAAGCTCATGGTGGCCAAGAGACATCAGGCCTATATCAGGCAACCAGTGACAGTAATGGAGATTGACCATCTCTTCTGAGACAATTTGCTGTTGGTTTAAAGCAACTGTGGCAGCCTACATGAAAGTGTAGGCCCTCCTGTTCAGCCACACTATCAAATGTAGCAATGGAGTTAACACAGGTTTTCCAAGGTAAGAAAAAGAGGAAAATGAGGATAGGAATTTCAAAATAGATCTGAAAATTTGCGTTGAAAAAGTTCATTCATGAATTTGGACATTTAAATAACCATCAGATTTTCAAAGATGCCATCTATGCAAGAGGTCTCTGCTTTTGCTAGGAGTATCTGCCTGTGTCAAGACAGACCTATAATAAATGAGAAGACAGAGCATGAAAACAATCAGAAAGGAGCTTAAGATTAAAGACTTGAACGGCCCTGTGTTGGGCTCTGTTATGATTTAGATTATCACTAAAACTAGCATGGCAGTGTTCAAAAAAAAAATCAGTAGAATGGACAAGCGGTTACAATAACATATATTAATTTTTATGAAGCTGAATTTGCATTAGAAACACATTTAGAACGCTTTCTAAGACAGGAAATTGCAAATAGAAGTCAAAAAAAGAGCTGCATTAGGAAAGATCAATGGTCTGTTTAGTTTAACACTGTGAAAAATGCCAAAAAGCTGACGTCTAAGCAAGAACATAAGAATACAGAGGTCACAGGAATATTTCTGCAGAAACTATCCCAGTCTCATATATTTTTTTACTTCAAAGACTTAATAGATTTTGCATTTAATGGATCTTGACATATTTATCTACCATGAACTTGCCTAATCTCTGCTCTAGTCCATAGAAAATTTTAGCATCTGCAGCATTCTGCACTAAGAACATTCTCAACTTAATTACATGGATGAGCCACCTACTCCTGCTTCCAACTGGAACTGCATAATACTAAACCCTACCTGTTTTGTAAAACCATAGTTGTCTTGATGTTATAAATGTTTGCATAATACTGAGTAATACCTTTACAAAAGGAAACAAACACTCAGAGTTGGTGGTCCTTCTCTAATATTTCAACAAAGTTTTTGTAGCATAGCAAGTAAGTCATATTAATAAATAGTTATGCATAGTTATTGTAGGGCATCATAGTACAGTTCTAGGAATGAATCCCATATTTGAGGCAGTTCACATTTTTGGGCAGATTCCAAATTCAGCTCCCAGGAGATGACTCTGAGTAGTAGCTCAGGGACGAGGACGTCACACTGCAGCACAGCTAGCCTGAGATTTGTCAGCATTGATGTACCTAACAAATAAATACTACGTTAAGCAAACATATACACAGTCCAACTCTATAAACTTTCTGTAAGGACTTTCAGCTGTTTCTGCCAACCAAATGTTTTTGCTAAACAACAGGTCAGTAATTTCAGGAAGCTGGCACTACCCTTTGCAGTACATTTATACAGAGTCATTGATTCCCCTCTGCATATGCATGAGCTCAGAAATGTGTGTTATCAAAGACAGACTGTATTTAACTGCATTCTGACATTTGGCAATAGACTGAACATCAAGTTAGGCTAGATGTAACCTTATAAATGGAAACTGAAGAATATGCTTGAGAAAGTTAAGAAATCGTGGGAATCTAATAAGGTCAGGAAAACTCCATTTCATTGCAGCATTTCAGCGACAGTGAGCTGGAAAAGCCAGTCAAAATCCAGAAAGAAAAGGCTTCCCTTTAGGGAAGGAAGAAAAAAATTAAACAGAAGAAAGGCATTTGAACTGCTCTCCTGATGCACCTTTAACATCCTACATAGAAATGGTAATTTCTCTGCTTATCCCTTGGGGTGAAGTTTGCTGGAGAAGCTGTCTGCAAGAACAGAGACAAAATGGCAAAGCCAGGTAGCTGGCAGATATTCATATCATGAAGGACAGTGCAATTACAGTTCCTGTCACGGACAAAAGAAGAACCCTGATAAAACGATGATAAAGAAACAGAAACCTGAGAAAACACAGGGGAAGGGAAAAAAAAAAAAAAAAAGGCTAGTAAAAGAGGTTTAAAAGAATCTCACCAAAAAATAGCCATTTCAAAGTATTAACTGAAATGTAAGTTCACATTTCCTATGAATGAGGCACAGGTTCACACCCCCAGTGAAACATTCATATTTTCTCACTTTTGACTACATAATAGAATAATTAATTTTAAGAAAGTAAGAGGGATTAACCTGTTTTTGTGGTGTCGAAAGTACATCTCAGAGTCAGCAATAAAGAAGAAAACTCCCTCCAAGTTATCAGCAATCCCTTTGCTCTGCTTCCCTCTCCTGCCCAATAACTTAAAACAGAACCCCCAAACTGTGCAAGCACAAAAAAATCAATCTGCATACTTGAAAAATGACACTGGCAGAGCACCTCCTCGGGTGGCAGTTTTAATTAAGCATTTTTCAATAAGGGAGTCCAAGAGCAGCACACAGATATGGCTTCAGGATGACAATAAAAGATACACAACTGCAAAAAAAAAAAGACTTCCAAGTACTGGAGGAAGAAATGAGGATTATGTAACAAAATATGTTGGAAGTCCATTTTCATCTCATTCACAATGAAAAAGGCAAGCCAGAGAAACTTATGGGGAAATGAGAAATTTTCCTTTTATTGTTAGCCTCTACTTACACCTCTAACACACCAAAAAAAGAAAAAGTAGTAGTATTTCTTTTACTCTTTTCAGGTTTAGCTTCAGTAGCTTAAATACAGTCTGCATAACCATTTGAGCTCACAAAAATAATGGAACAGCAGAAGACGGTCATTTTCTGTATGGGAAGACAGCAACCTCCTATTTACTCCATTTCTGAAAGTACATACACACTGTACAAAGGGAAGCATCCAATTAATATATTACTTGACCATATTTCATCCTGAATTCACTGAAATTTAAACTGCATTTTTGGTAACACAATGTTTTATGTTACTGGATAAGAAAATAAAGGCCATTAAAAAAGATGAAGTTGCACACAGTAAACATGTATTTGACCAGTCGTATCCACAAACATATTTTTTTTAACTCATTGATGCTAATTAGGACATTTAAAAGACAAATTAAAAATCAATATTCAGTGTTTATGTGCACATGTACATGCAAGTAAAAGGTCTTAGTTATAAAAAAGGCATGAAAGTAAAAATGAAATTGTATAAACACATGCTTCAGTAATACTCCTTGGCTATGAGATCCACAGAGTACTTTGGTTTAATATACAGAGATTGGAGAAAACTGTAATTGATACATGGTGCATCTTCTTAATCAAATTTAAGTATATATATTTTTAAATCAACATTTTACAAATTGGTACTTACTGCTGTATTTATTCTAAAAACAGGCAAAGCTTGAAAATGGTTGCACACTGACAAAACCTAAGTAATATTAGGCTGTATATTCTTATCATTTGAAGATTTTTCTATATAAAAATATTGCAAAACAGACAAAAATGTGGCTTTGCATAACATTCGATTTTCCATATAACAATTTTTTGCTGTAAAACTGGTTCATAAAGATTAAAAACACAGTGATTTGCACAAGAGTAAATCACAATTTGTGCTGTAAATGAATATTAAATATTTCTCCAAGTTCATAATTACTAATGTAAACTGAATGTAGAAGTTCCTTAACTTGCACCTCCAAACATGAATGTGTACTATGGAGGCATAAATAGTTTTCTAGGTGTGCTCTTCAGATAGATTCATAAGAGCAAGTATTAAAAAAAAAAAAAAAAAAAAAAAAAAAAAAAAAAAAAAAAAAAAAAAAAAAAAAAAAAAAAAGTTTTTGAATCAGGTCATAATAAAGCTCTGAAAAACACTTTCAAATACTCAGTATATCCAAAAACGTTTTTTCTGAAATTGATAAACTCTATTACAATTCCTTTACATTAACTCCAATCTTATGCATTAGGTATACTTCTTTGACACTAAAAAAAAACAAAAAACAGACCACCGGGAGGACTATTAACCAGAATTCTTCCTGTTCATCTGACAGTTGATAAGAGGCTCCAGAAACAGGTATTTATCGTCCTTTGATTCTAAAAATGGAAAGTTGTTCTCAATGAAAAGTCAATATATCTTTTGGAAACCACATGAAAAACTGCTGGATTTTTTGATTAACAGGATCTTATTAGTGAAATATTGCTCTAAGCCTAGATGGCCTCTGCATTTTAATAGTTTGGCATCATCTCTGTTATGGTTCTAAAGCCACTTGTAAGCACAAATGCAATGTGATAGAAATTCATATTAACCTGGATGTACTAACTCAGAGCCTGTTCAACGGTCATTAAAATACATTTTCAGCAGAGCTGAACACAACTTGAGGATCTAGCTTAGCAGACACATTTCCAAACAGTTATTTTGGCTTTAAAACATTGCACAATACGTTAAAATTGCATTTTAAATCCACAATTTGACAAATCCAACGTTAACTGCAAATTTTAGCTAGAGTGAGAACACATTCTGCTTTTTATAGAGGAAATCTACTAAAGCAGGAGGGCTTTTTTTCCACTCAGATATTTCTGAAATACTCTTTATGCTGATACACTTTCACTGAAAGAAAGAGCTTTCCTTCATGTGAAAGGTGAACACATGTGCCTTGATAAAATAATTTTATAGTAATTATTTAAAATAATTGATAATAATAATTACTATTTTTATCAAGAAGTCACATAATTCCTTCAGTGGAAAGCTCTTAAAACATGGCCCAGATGGGCACTCATCTTCCCTCCCTCTCTTGACAGGACGCAGGCCAGCACTTGCGCTCCTGAGGGCCAAGTCTGGAAGTGAATGACTTTCAAACTCACTCTGGGAAGGAGAGAATAAAGGATCTATTGCAATTATTGCTCCATTGACCCCACTGAAGACTTCTGGGCACTCTGGCTTACTTCCTCCATCCAGATGTAGCAGACAGAATCCATGATGTAAGAGAACTCATGATGAGGTTGCATCACTAATAAATAATAGTAACAAATCAGCAGAATCCTGCCACGAGCGAAAGTAATCACTGTGAAGCATTAAGCTTTGAAATGAGTACTTGGTTGCTTCTAATTATTAGCCGATCCAAGTTAAAAGACTTCTGCTCACATAGCTTCACAAAATATTTAAGGAATTTAATTAGAGGTCATAGAATATTCTATTTTGAACAAATATCTTAATATTTATGGATAATTTCTTTTTAGATCATGTTAAAGAAATCAGCACACAAGGGAAATACAAAAATAAAGAGTTTTTATGCCATTCTTTTTTTGATGTATTCTACATACATCATATATGTCATAATGCTGAAAAAGGTTACTGAGTCTCAGTGCTTCCTGGCTTTTGGTCCAAGCCTCATTTTGATGCAACAATCTAATTATTCAGAAGAAAAGGATAATAATGATATGACCTAGGCACAACAGGATTTATTTTTTTAAGGCCTAGGCAGATATATAAATTTGATCCCTTCGAATCATTAGGACAGTTAATAACAGCAATGTGTAACTGAATTTAGTTCTACAAATACAGTTAAAATAATTTAGCAGTAATTACACTGTTCATATTAACATAATATGAATACTGTAGAGAGAACCGTTTAAAGAATTCAAAGTAAATAACTCAATGTAATGTTACATGTTTATATAAATGGCTGCTTAGTCTATAATTAAAGTTGGATTTAATCAAAATCACATTTTTCAGAGCTTGAAGAGGCTTTCTATTTGCCCTCCAGTACAAATAACTTAACAAATGCCATACATTAAGCATGTTCAGTGAGTGAAGATGGAGAGGGTAGAGCTCACATCTGCAATCAGATACATGCTCTATTTGCTTAGCCATACAAAACCTTATTGAGCGTCTTTAGGAGGTCTTTAAGACTTAGAAAGCCTTCTACTTTCAAATCGAATTTCCAGCATTTGTGCTATTAAACACCTCAAAAAGCAATGAAGAAGTCTAACTTTGGAGACATCCTTGGAGATAACTCCAAAGCCAACGACCACGGCCCTGGGGCGCTCAGCAGGGGCTCAGCCCAGGCGAGCTACAGAGGCTCCTGTCAAACCCACTTGGCCCTTTTCTAGCTCAAAGGTTTCAGTCACAAATAAAATAAAAAAGCGACAACTTCCCCTCACTCCCATCACCCTTTCTTAGGCAAGGGGCTGATGGTTTTCTGACTATACCACTCCAATTCTATTCATGGTTAAGAATCCAGCAAATTATAACACAGGAAACTCTGTTAAAACTTTCCTTTGCATTTGCATAGTCTGAAAAAGAGAAAGTTTTAACCAAAGTGTAAACACCTTCATTTTCACCAGGATTTTATAGTGAGTTGATAGATTCAAGCTCACCAAGCACGCCCTTTTCCTCTAATGAAAGCATGCACTAAAATGCTCCGCGTTATTAGAAATGACTGATAAAATGTTCAAAAAAAAAAAAAAAAAAAAAAAACTCAAAGACAGTATTTTAACTGTTCCAAATATCTCAGTTACAGGAAGATCTGAGAGCCTGTATTATCTGTAACATATTTATACTCCCAACACTTCTGAACTATTAAAAAGGAAATTTTACCATTACTTACAGATTAGGAATCGAGGATTCATTTTTGAGGGTAGAGCACCATGCCACCATATTTTTACTGCTTCTAGTCCAGCCACTCTCATGTGTATGCAGTTCTGCACTAACCTGTTGTCACACAAACACAAGATGAGCTGCCTCCTCTATAGCATAGGTTTCCACTGAGGGTGCCTGCTTTTGCTGTTTTTTAATGCAAGAGAAGCACAACTGGTCAGAAGTGCTTATTAAAGACTGAATGTGACATTCAAGGGGTTTATTTCCATCAAGAAATGACTAGTTGCATAACAGCAAGACACTGCTGTAGCAAAATACGTTGATACTGAAAGTAGAAAACAGTTACAGCAGGGATTTGCAAAAACATAGCTCTTATGGGGCAAAAATAGCAATGCCCTGCCTAGATCACACAGAGTAGCTGATAGCATTCAAGATTCATCATAACATCTGCAATTTACACAGCAAAGATAAGGCCAAAGTGATTCCCACCTTGAAACAAATAGGTCATATTCAGCCTTTGAGGCTTTGGTCTGTGTTTGGGCATCCCAGCTCAGCTGCTTCAGCTGAGTGAGCACATTAACAAAAAAATCTAGAGAGTAGTTATTTTAAAGCTATGGATATTAATAATTACTTTTATGATTCCTGTAGCAATGCTAGGAAAATCTGACCCAAACCTCACAGAGACAAGAAAAGAATTTTTCTATGCTGGACTGCTGGACCTTCCTTTTCGGAGACATGAATACTTGTTCCTGTTATTTTTTTTTTTTTTTCTAAACGCATATATATATACACATAATATGCCATAATATGCCAGGAGCACAACTTCTTTTCAGATTAATTGTGCAATCCCTCAAGTACTAAATCATTTCTTTGACTGCCACCCACATTACTTATCTACTTTGAAGAGTCCTCACAGCCAGGCCTTATAATTCCCAGTGCCTTCCAGATAATTGCAGTACTTGTGGCAGCAGGAATGAAATGTTTTGTACCTATTATGTGAAAGTGGTCTTTACATGTAAAGTGTGCTATTTTACCTGTGCTGATGGCAGGATGGAGAGAGAAGCACTAGAAAGATCCTTGCTTTTCAATCTCCTCAAGACAATGGAACACATTATGATTTGCTTTATTTCAAATAATAATGCAGCCCTATTATCTGACAGACTGCATGTGGCAAGAAAAGACCTTGCTTACAACAGGCCTTTGGCACATGCATTAACGTTTTACCATAAATTTCACATGCTATTGCTGAATGTTATATACTCAGGACAGTAGTGAACAGGTTACCATTTTGTTTTCTGGGCTTTCAGTAAAAAGAATTGGCAAAATACTGGCAAGTTGTAAGGCTGATACTTATAATAAAACACTGAGACCTAGAGTTTCAGAGTCAAGATTTTATGTAGGTATTCAGAGATCATATAGATTCACAAAACTGTCCTGAATACTAAGATAAAGTGTATGTACATCCCAGACTCTTAAGTGCTGCAAACCTTGAGAAATATAAATTATCTTTATTCCAAATAAATTATATAAATTATCTTTATTCCAAAACAAAACAATCCAAAATGCTTAAGAAAAATCTCAAATTCTACAAATTAACTTGTGGATTTTTTTTTTTTTTTATGAAGATCATTGAAAACCTATGGATTTGCATTTAAGTTTCTTAAAAGAATAAAAGAGGTTATTAGTTTAACATGAAACACAGCCATCTATTTAAGTTCAAAGTATCAAAGTATAAGCTCTGGCATAAAGCAGCTGAAGAACACGTAGAAATTATCTTCCCGGTAAAACTGTTTCTTTTTAACTAGATATCACATATTAAAGGCAAGAATTGGGGGATAAAGATTATTTAATACTCTTCCAAGTTAGCTTTTACAGTTTTGTACATTGAAGTTCATACAACATTAGTAATTAATATTATGTACTAACTACTGCTATTAAATATCATTGTCTGGTTTCATTGTTTATTTCTTTGTAGCATGATTGTGACACACCACAGCTATCCCCTAAACAGAAAGTGCTAGAGAAAACATCAGAAGAAAAAACACTTGAACTTACAAATGAGGGTTACAGTTATTTCTACAGTTCTTAACACCAGAAGAATTAAGAAAAAATGAAATGCTGCTGCAAAATATCACAACTATCACAGATTTTTTCAAGTTTCCTCATATACACACATACAAAAAAACCTATGTATGTGCTCAAATTTTTATGTTATCCTTAAACTGAAGATCACAACTTCTATACGTACATAAATATTTTTTTTTAAATCATAAGGCTTGTAGCATACCAAGGCTGGATTACATTTTTAGCCTAACAATTATCACAGTGGATTTTTTGCACTGATCAAACCACTACAAAAGAAGTTTCTACTGATGGTGTCATGATTATAGCATATATTTTTGTTGGGTCCTCATTTTTATTATTTTTTGAAATCTATTATTTCTGCTACCTTGAGATCAAGATGTATGAAAATGACATACTAATATAAGTGCAAAAATATCATTAAATCATTAAATACACTATAGCATCGTATGGCTGGTATGTTAAGTCAAGAAAGCAGCTTCATCTACATATGATCCACTTTTTTGCTTTACTCATTGTCCTGTGTGCAGTGGAACAGGAGTTATGCTTTGCTTGTGTGCGGAACACTTGCAAGGTCTCCATTATACATTACTGCTATCCTACAATGCAGTGGTTCAGGGAGAACAATGTTGGCTAATTCTGTTTCCAAGAAGGTTCTTCCTACAACAGGATAAATATAGCACTTAGAGTCAAGTTTTAAGTGTAAGTGTAGATGCCTCAAAATTCAAATATGCCTTTAATTTGCTTTCCTTTATAACATATGCACAAGAACATTTATTGGAAAAAAACAACCACCTTCAAAATTCTCCACTTCACAATCTAACTACACACTACGGAACTTTTGTTGTATATTGCAGTTACTTCAGTTGTGGAAAGTACTTATCTTCAAGAGTAAGATATAATTAAGTAATGTATTACATTTCAGCATAGAGTAAATCCCCACTGCAACACTGAACATGTCACACTGTAACCCTTGCTGACGGGTGAGAATTTGGCAGGCAACAGTCAGCAGCTCATAGCACTACTGGGGGCCTCCTCACTTGCTCAGTGCAGCACCAGTGAGTTATACTGCAAGTTAACAAAGAAATATACAGAATGTACCTTTTTTTTTTTTTTTTTTTCAGAGGACTACCCAAATTTGTAGCGAGAACTGCTACAAATGTATGAAAATCAACACTGATGTGGTGTCTCAGTGGACAGCAAAAGAAACAACGGCATGCTGCACAAACACACATTCATTTATAAGCAGATATTGCATGAAATATTACAGCAAATGCACATACAATGCATAAATATACACTTACAATAGCAGCACAGAGGTAAGGAAGCATAACAAAAAGCTCGCTCTTTCATATGCTTGAATTATGGAGGCTACCTTATGCACAGGTATGTGAACAATTCAAGATGTCTACCTTCTCAGACATGAATTAAAATAAAATGTAGAACCAGAATACTTTAATAAGCCCTAAAAGAGAAATGCTGGACTGATAAATATAAGATGAGAAAACACTGCCTCTTTGTATTAAAAATGAATAGAAAAAAAAGCAACCGGAATCTGGCTGCTGAGAAGCATTTGTGGGATTTCTCACTTAGACTTCTCAGTGAGAGGGATTTCACTATGAAAACTGGAAAAGATGGACTTTCCACCTTTCATATGCTTTGATTCAAAACAATATGGAGAGCAGCTTCCTGGTGGAATCACCTCCTCAGAAACATCCATTAGCATGAAACATCCATCTGACAAAGTGAAAAAGGGGAGCTCACAGAGTAGGCATGGCAGTATCACGGAATCAGGGAGTAAGAGACGGATTTTTTTTTTCTTTTTTAATAAAGAAAGTGATTTATGTAGTTACCAAGCATGTTTCTTCCCTAGTGAGGCAGCCACTATTCAAGATCTAGCCCTGAAGTTCAGCAAAAACAAAGGCACAGTTACATACCATCTATATAGTTGCAATTTACAGACTTTCTAGATTTAACAGGATAAGTGGAATCCAGAGGCAGCATAGCCTGATAGCTGAAAGACTAAATCTCTTAATATTGAGAATAGATATCATGATTTCTACAAATATTAAATATACTCATATCACAGGTAATGAAATAAGCTGGGACTTATTTTAATTCTTGATGAAATCACCATGTACCTAGCCACTGACATCAGATCCTCAATTCAGAGATAAACATAGGACCATCACAAGCAATATACATTCTGGAAATGGTAGTACCACTACATTAGGAAAAAAAAAAAAAAAAGAAGAGAAAAAAAGAATAAAGAAATCATCATGATGATATAAACGATGCAATAACAAGAATCATTGATCCAAGATTCTGTGGAGATGCACGTGATTGTTGGTGCTCACAGTTCTTATATATGGTAGATGGAACAATGTTAAAGCATACAAACCTATCTATACATATTACCAGCAGACAGGAGTAGAAGGGTAAATCCCAATGCAGAGAGCCCAGAAGCACTGGGTTTTGCCATTGCCACTTATAGCAAAACAGCCCCCTTAAATAGTTATCTATGTTTTGCCTTAGAATAGATTTGTGAAAATATGAACAAATAAATCCAGTTTGTTGGAATTAATCTTCTGAAAAGACAGAATACATATTTAAGACATGCTGCCATTATTTATATCTCTCATAATTAAACCAAGACAGTTTATTGAAAGCTATAACATTAACCTTTAATTTAAAAAACTCACCTTAACAAAACACCTAAGTGCATCTTACTCTCAGATTAATGTGTTTACTGACAAAAAGAAGCAAGCCATAACATCTTTATGAAACCAACTGATGGCCAGAACAAACTATACTGGCTTTCAGACACACAGGATCTTCATTAGGTCAAAACAAAACAAAAGAAAAGGGATTAGGTTTTGCTTCCCTCCGGCATTTTGTTCAATTCCTTTATATATCCACTCCTTTCTCTCGGTGAAAGAAAAACTTAAAAAGATAGAAGGAAAAAAACATCAGACTGCATTATCCAAGCCCTTTACTAAAATCAGACTTTATGTGCCTTGTATTCATTTTGGGCATTCTGTAAAAAAGAGAAGGTGAAAACGAATACTTCTGACTGTAGAGGTCAGGGAAGAAAAATTTATTTTCATTATGAAAAATGAGAATATAGCAGTCTTCCTTCCAAGCACTAAGAAATGGTTTGTCAAAAGAAGCAATATTCAAGGAAAATCAAATGAAATTTTATTTCTGTTTACTCACATATTGCCCTGTCAAATCTTTCAAAACTTATTATCCTCAGATACTGTCTACTACCATCACACTATTTTTTAGCCCCCACCTTCTTTTGATTAACTGCGTGAACAACATGAAAGACTCCTTTCATGATCTAGGTATCTGGTATTTCGTACGTCTATTTGCTGTTCAGATCTTTGGCTGTTATCTTTTGCCACACACGCTCTCCGCAGTTACAGTTCAGTAGGAAATTATTTAACATTTGAGCCAAAGCAAAAGAACAACAATGTTAGTTCAAAGCATGCCTGACATTTATACTAGAGTCAGGCTTTAGAGCAGCTATCGCTAAAGTGAATAAAAATCACTTCATGAATATACAGTAATAAAATAAAATTAATTCTCTTTTCAGTGAGCTCCTGTCCTGTTTTTTAGCACAAGTTGGTATGTTCATAACATGTGAACAGAGTTATTTGCTAATAGCTATGGTTGCCAAGACATCAGTATTCTAGATTGTACCAGTAAAGTAGCAAAGAAACTTCACCAACGACAACTAAAGTAGTCATTAAAATTTTCATATTGAGTAGTACCATGCATACTCAACACTCACGTTACAAGAAAAAGTGCCACTTGGATTTTCCAAAGTTTAGTAATCATTAGCACTACCTTTCAGACGAAATACGATGAATATTCCAGCACTGTTGCATGTCTCCAAGCTACACAAGTTGTGACCTTCAAAGCAGTGAGCATGTTACTGAATTACAGATAATTTTCTTTGCTTTCTAGGAGAGAATATGAAGACAATTCAATAATGTATCTTTGTATGAATGTCTCTTCAATGCCTGATACCTTCAAATACCGAAATATGCCAAGTAACTGAAGGGAGAAAATTGTTGTATGGTGATTACAGCTATCTGAAAGGAATTATACTATAAAAATCAGCCAGTTGTAATATATCCTTATAATCTCTTTCTCAGTTTCCCTACTGTCATTATCAGTAAGATCACAGAAAGAAGACTCTGAAGAAAAAGCAAGGCTTCTCAAAAGCACATTAATCTTTAAATATAACTTGAACAGAAAGAGAAATCTCATGATTATAGAAATGATTATAGATATCTACCTTGATTAAAAATGGCAAAACTGTTTACTGCCTCAATGTGGAGCTGTCATGAAACACAGTGTAACCCTCACAGACCAAGACCTCTGCTTAGCCTTATTCATTGTTTCCATGTCGATACGGCACACATCCCTAAGGCAGCCACATGGAGACTCATGCAACAGTCATGCCCAGCTTCGATGTGATGGTACCCACTTGGTTGCCAGCAGCCTACCTCCATAGACTGGATTTCAGACTAGTTTCATCCTACAGAGTGTTGCAGGCCTAAATTCCTAGAAGTTTTCCTGGAAGACTCCCAGATCAGTTTTGCGGGAAGAGCACTGTGCTGGCAACAGAGGCTCTTCCTAGTATTTGTGGTGCAGTGATGCAGTGAACTCTACCAAGCTGAGGAGCACTCCTGGAATTTCTCTTGCATTGGAGGCCCTGGCAAGTTTTGGAACAAAAGGTTATTTTATCTCTTACATCCAAGCAACTCAAGATCAGGATTTGCTCAAATAGAGAATTCTGTGAACATGTTTTTTGCTGACAATTGGATCTTGACCTATAGAAAAGAATTTGACTGTCTTGAATGACAGAATTGCCTATTCAACATGAAAAACAAAACAAAAACTGAAAATACAGTCTGTACTTAAGTATAATAAGTAGCTCTTCTAATTTGATTTTTTCAAATGCCCTAAAAATTGAATAGCATATAAGAAGAAAAATATAGATTTGATGCATCAAAGTATTTTTACTAGTTATAGTCATTTTTTAAATCTGTTTATCAAACAAAATAACTTTTCTTCTTTTCTCCCTTAAAGAAGCAGATGTATTTCCATTATCTTGTTTTACTGGGTTCAACTCTATCACTGCTTCTGAATTATCTTAATCAGATGTATTTGTACTAATTACTTTTTCTGATCAACAAGATACAGATTTACTTTTTATCTATCTGAACTCCACCCTGAAAAAAAAATTTTAAAAAAAGTCTCCCTTACTCTTCCTACTGCTTTTTCTCAGAATTTAAATCAACTTTCATGAGAATTTGATGTACCAGTGTAACTGATACATTGTAGATCACTGAAAGCAGCAGGGTGAACGTTAGGTAGATTTTTATTAGATAAAAAGGATCCCTCTAGAAATTCGCAATGAATCTGTGTAAAAGGTTTTCCATAACACATTATTTGGATCATTTTCATTCACTTTCCAGAAGTAAATAATTACAGATGAAGAAATCACAGAATGCAAGTTCACACAGCAATGAAAAAGCTTCTTTTATCAATGTACATGTTTGCTTACCTACTCTATTTTCCTAAAGAATGAGTCAAATATGAGTACTAGAATATTGTACTTCTACTCCTTGAAATGATGGTCTAATATTAAATTGTAAAATATTATGATTAGGTTCACTTCTTTGTAAAGCTTCTTACGCTTCAAAGAAGATTAACATGAGAAAGAATAACAGCACACTCAGAAGAGTGATTACTATTTCCTATGAGAAAGAATAATATCCAAACACTAGTTAACAGTTTAATGGTCATATGGCATTTGTAAGGTGACTGAAAATGAAAGAGATTATTCTGTTTACAGAATATATTATTAAAAAAGCTTGACTTATTCCCCACCCACACTTTTTTTTTTTTTTTTTAATAGGTTTTACCCTGAATTCCTAAATCGAGCAACTGATGTTTTGCAAATAAAAGATCAAGACTTCTGCTAGAGTGCACCTGCCCAAACGACAATTAAATTATAGAGTCTTGGATGATTTCAGCGGATTTCTCCCCTGATAGACAGAATATCGTCTTTTCTTCCTTTTAACATCTTAGGACAACCAAGGTAAAAGCCTGAGGAATTAACATGATCTGAACAGTCCTTATATCACATTCTTTCTCTGACTCCTGTATCTCATACACAAAATTATGGCAATTAATGGCAGCCTAAGTTTGCTCTCACAATTCTTGCTAAAGAAGTTATATAAAAACCTTTCCTGTGGTCAAGACACTGCTGACTTACTGTATATGTCCAATGCTACATTTTGCATTGTTTAGTTAAATCCTTGGATTTTTAAATGCTTCAAATTCATCAAAAATAGAAATAAGTCATTTAGTATATTTCATCTTTACTGAATGCTGATCTCAAAAACTACCCGATCTCAAAATCTTTTCTCCTATATATGATAAATGCACTTTGTCTGGAAATAGGATTACCCTTCATATTCTATGCATATTTTCTATATACATTCTATTATGAACATTTGCACATGTATGCAGACGTTGCAAGTATTCTGTTAACTTCATGGGATGCAAACATTGACCCCTTTTCTTTTTTCCTTTTTTTCTCCCTCCTCCAAGGAGAGACATTAGAAACTCATCAGGGTTTTGTCACAATAAGAATTTACTTACTGACAGTACTGATGGTTACTGAAGAAATCCAAAGTGACCCGCTCTGGAATAACATACTTAGTTCTGGTCCCTCATCTTAAATATTATACAGTGGAACTAGAGAAAGCTAGAGAGAAGAACAAGGGGGACAATGGAATGGCTTTTGCACACACACAGAAAGAAAAACCATAAATAGACTAAGCTTCTGCAGCTGCAAAAACAGACAGCGAAAGGAAGACACAATCAAATTATATGCTACTATGCATCAACATCTTAGCATGAGTGACTAATCTTTCCCTATTCACCATCACCAAGGTAAATCTTAGTCACTCACTCCCATAATACAAAAGCTAAGAAGCATTAAACTCCTTAAACTATTAACATGAAATTTCAAGGCACAGAGTAACCTAAATCACCTATCTAAAATCACCTATTTGTTTGCATTTCCTACAGTCCTCTCCAATTCAGAAGATTCTTTCTTTAACGAAGCTGGACTAGAACTTATGGGTTCTCTGTAGGTTAAATGTCCTTTTCTGCTAAATGATTCTTAGAAAACCAGGAAACATACAATATTTTGATTTAAAAAAACTGGTAAGTTATAGTTCTGGTCATAGATCTCCATCCAGAAAGCAAGAATTGGGAGTTACTGAATGAAGTCTTTCAGGGTTATCAAGGATATATAACCCGTGGCTGAGCTAAGGGTAAGTGGCACATGATCCTCCTATGGGAACAATTTTAAAATTTAAACATGAGGGATTAATAATCAAGATAGAGGACAGAGATGCAGAAAACTAGAACAAACTGTGGAAAAGAGTATCTTTCCAGAGTATTCTCCTTTGACTTTTTCCACAAAACAAGTTGCATTGGCAGGAGATAAGACATAAGGATTCTTGCTGATATTTCTAGCAGCCCCTATCCAGAACTCTCCTAGGAGCATGTGTAGCCTAGAGGCATATGTTCATTAGACTAAAAGGAAGAATACATTCAGTTATGAATTTAAGACATTAAAAATGGAAAAATAAATACACTTGCACAAAATTAAAAGACTACCAATTGATGTTCTACTTTTGTTCAGACATAATAAGGCATGAGCAACTCATCATGATGAAATGCATGCCACTTCTGTTCAATGTTTGCACAATCAAAAAACCCATCTTTTTATATAAGTACTCCAAAATAATACAGCTCAGGTGCAAGAAAAGCACTATTTGTAGTACATTTGCTTTATTTATTTTAAGATAATTCATGTAAATTAAGTCAGGTCTTAAGGGAATATGATTATTCTGGGTTAACAGGGAGAGGTGAACATCTGCTTTAATTTTTTACTCACTTCTGATTGGTTGTCTCCAGCATAGGTGATTTCCTAAAACAAAATATACTGCCTCATTGCAATTTATTCTTTCTATTTCTTCCTTTACAAGATGAAAGAAAAAAATCGTGAAAGAGGCAATTTATTTAAAGAAACCAGAATGTTGTTTATACTGAATACCTTATCATAAATCATACGCATACTTCTGATATGCTGTTCCGAAAATATTTGTTATTTACTGTCCTTACTGTTACTTACTTTATTTTCCATTCTAATTCTATTTTTTTCTAAAGGAAGACTCTTCACACAAAAACGAGCATTAAAATAATGCAAGGATGGAAATCTGAATCAAAGGCACTGTGTTTATCACACCCAGACATCTCTTTTGAATTGACAAAAATATAAATAAATAAATAAATTTTTGTATAAATAGAAATGAGTTTAATTTGAGACCCTTTAACTCTATGTATTGCTCTGTTTGCCTGAAATTTAAAAAGAATACAAACAATCCAGAAATGACTTTATGTAATGTCATTCTCTAACCCAAGGCAATGCAATCTTCACTGTTGAAAATTTCATCTCTGCAGATATTGTATAATTAAAACAAACCCATCTCCATATTAATCTGAAATAATGTGAATCTGAACTTGCTTACTGAGAGCTCTTTATGCAAGAAAAGCTTCTCTTCCAACTCCCCTCCAAAAAGAAACTAAAAGAAGTCTAGTAACTGCATTAGGAATCATTATTGCTTTGTTGAGGGTGGGCAGAAGCACTGTACGAGTTCCTGCAGTGTGCAAGTTCCCTTGTGCAGTCAATTTCAAGAAACAATTTATAGGCACTAATCTTTCAATAGAACCAGTATCTTTGATGAAATTCATGCATGTAAAGCTATAAACAAGTGGCCTTAGAAATTTTAGTTTTGCTTGAAACAAAAATGCTACCATATACAAAATCACTTTTTGAATGTTCACTTTTTGTGATTACCTATGTCCTATACCTAGGACATACTTATATACAGTACACTTACATAAATGTGTATATTTATATGCACTTATATTCAGTACATATAACTCCAAGTATACCTGCTGGAAAGGTGGGCTTAGACTTATTTTTATTTCTGTTCCTATTTTTATTTCTATTCAAAAGCCATATATAACAAGTTCCAGAAATATTACTGAAAATACATTCATGCATATTGCATAAGCTATTTTGTAGAAATCCATGTGATTTCCAATATAGCCAGCAGTAACTGCAAATCAGGGCCAGCTGGGGCTATGTGAGGGAAGGCAGAGAAAAGGCAGTAACTTTGCTCTGCCATCTCCTACTTGTGTGTCACACTGGACTTTCTGGATTTAACATCCCACACGCCACACTGGAACCAACAGAAAAGTTTTAGAGAAAAGCAAAATTTTATCATAACCCTTTCACTGATTGACTTGGGGATGGAAGTCTCTAATTGTCTATTTCTGACTGCAGCTAAAGAGTTAAAAAAAAATGAAGTTGAAGAGTAATGATGGAGTGTCTAGAGAGGACCTAAGGAACATTCAGCCCATTTTATTCCTTTGCATCTTTTATTTTAAGCGGTTTTAAACACTAGAGGACTGAGGACCAAATCAAACTGTTCATAATGTGGCCTAAAATGATGTCTCAAGACTTTTCAAATATTACTAGAAAAATATTATTTTATAAAACTTGATAAAACTCAACTTGATGACATGAAGAGAGTGGAAGCTTCAGAGATATTCAGTTTTCTCTCTTATCTCCTGGCTTTCATTTTATAGATAGTGAATTTCAGCTTCCTTTTGCACAGAATGCAGTTCCAGAAACACAAATTCCGTATTTCTTCCACATTCTCAAACACAGGCAAGGGAAAGCACAGCCCATGAATCCTTAATTTTTTACATTTAGTAAGAGAAAAAAAAAAAAAAAAAGTGATTTAAACTGTCAATGGCTTTAATCCTATTACAAATTCACATCTGATAAGTGTAAAGATTCTTTCAACAATTTTATATGATATGTTTTCTTGCCATCCCCTGTTCTGAATTAATAAATACAGTGCAGAGAAGTTTAAGAGAAAATTATTCATCCTCTATTTTCAATGTCAAAAGTAAGTATCTTCTGGGCAACTCTTCCACAAAAGAAAGAAGAGGATGTCTTGAGCTTAAGGCCCAGAAACATCTCTAAAGAGGATTTAGATTACAAGAAAATTAAATCAAGAACATTCAAATATTAACTATGAAGTCCCTCTATGCTCAAGCAGAAAAAAAAACCTTTGAAACAGTATATTTTGATGCTTCACATACAATTTCATTTACCTTTAGATCACAAATGATGAATATCACTGATACTCCATCTATATGTGAAAGCGAGTATAGTAATTGCTTGATTGAAAGAAACACAGCATTTAATATACCAAGAGGTTAATATCTTGTCCATTTAGGTTTGTGATAGGAAAAATAGGGATGTGTTTAGGGATGTAAGGAGCACTGACATATTCAAATAAATGGGATAGATGACTTCAACCTGTATAAACTTTGCTCAGGTTGACTAACCAAACAAATTAACATCTCACTCCTTATACACATCCTATTGATCACAAGGTAACAAATGTGCTCACTGCATGGCTGAAACCTCCTCAGAGGAAAATAGCTGGTCTCCTCCTGTTTTCCCAGTTTACCCATAGCATTGTTTTCCCTGCATCATTGTGTGAGGAAGCAGGATTATTAAAAACAATAATAAGATGCAGCCTCTCTCAGGTGCTGGTTGTGTTTCTAGAAATGTGATTACCCATATAAAGGACTGTCAGACTAAACTGGAATTCAAAAAGGGATAGTCATAATTTCAGAGATATTGAACACTGTAAAAAAAGCACAAAAGACAAGAATTAGCTTACGTTAGAAACAACAGTCTTTATATGCCATTGTAAAATTACCTAATTAATTTCTCATGCATGGAAATACAAAGCCCCATGAATCTCTTTACCGAAAAGGCATTTCTAATTTAAAAATTTCTTGTGATGCTAGAGAGCACATATATTTATAAATGGAGGATGATGGTAATTATCATCCTTGATATGATTTATCATTTGGCATTATGTATTATTTGACCTCTACAGAGAGGTCAGCTATTCCAGTTTCTGGAATTAAAGGCATGAACTTCTCATCAAATAACATCAAGCAACTTTAATTTCTCCTCATGGCTGCAGGCTGGCTTAACTAATAGATTTAGAAGAGTAGAACCTAATTTCAGCCAGATGCCACAGGATAACAGGCTGCAATGTAAATTCAGATTATTTACTATTCTCTTAGGTTTAATTTTACATGAATGGGGAAGCTCATTTTTAAGTCATGGTATATAAGCCCTCAGCCCATAGTCATAAGACTGCTATAGTGGGGCCAAACATTTGACTGACTTTCCGTCTCCACAGCCTACATAACAGTCTTTCCCATGTGCTCCTCTGACCCAATGCAAGCTCTTGGCTTGCCAGTCAGCACAGTCTAGACACCAGAGGATTCACTGATGATTCCTCCCCACAAAACCTGAGACTCAAGCAGCACTATAAAGGTAAGGACTGGAAACACATAGCACCTCAATGTACCTTCTTCAGTGTCCTGTGGCATCTTTAGAGGTTTAGCTTTGATTCCTTCAGGAATCACAGATCTCCCATTTTTCTGCATAACTTCTCTGTCTAGGCAATGGACAGCATCTTTTTTTCATTCTCTCTGCTCTTCCTTTAGTTCTGCATTTTCTTCAGTTTCCCCAAAGAAGTGATTTCTTTGGAGTATCTGCTCTCTTCCTTTTGTAAGATGAGCAAAATCTCTCATTCAGACATCTATTGCTTATGTACCCTCCCTAGAAAGGAGTCTTGAAATTTGAAAACCTCCTAGAACTACAAAGCAGTTTCTCAAAAAAACGGCTGCAGTTAAGCAGCTTTTTCTTACTGTCTGTAGAGTTTCAGGCCAGGAGAGAAAATGAACTGAGACAGACACCTAACATTTGCAGATTGACAAATAACTATTGAAAGCCCTAAAGTCATAAAAATTTCAAAGTTACACAAATGCATTCACAGTCAGCACTAATAACAAAAGGTAAAAAATGCAGAAAACTAGCCAGATGGAAGACAGTCAAAATTTCAGTTATAGGGTCTTAAACATATCCTTTACCTCTCTTCAAAACAGTGTGAAACACCAGGACCAACCCCAGACTCTAAGGAAATGGAGGTGACACAAGAAGTTTTATCTTGGGGGAGATCCCACAGGAGGCAGGTGCCACCAGGTAAAGAAGGGCAGAGGTCAACAGTCTGCATACATTAGAGGTCATGAGAAAGATGGACCACATCTCCCCTGCAAGCCTCTGCAAAATGGACCACATCTTCATGAGCCTGAGACTTAGCCATACTGAAGGAGGTCCAAGTGATCAGGTTGCGAAGTGCAGACTCCCCTATGATGGGGAAGGATAAAAGCTGTCAATAACCGGCCCCTAGAGGACACCTCCTGCTCCACCTGCACTTCTGCAGAAGAAGTCAGTGCCCTGGCTAGGGAAATGAGGCTGGGACATTTGTTCTGCAGTGGGGAAGCAACTCTGATCCAGAGTCTCATTTTGCAATCAACTTGCAGTCGGATATAGAATTGCCAAAAGGTGTCCAAATTCTGTCACAGGGACAAATCCAATTCCAACATTCCTTTCTAGCTAACAATCAAATTTAAAAAATATAAAGAGAGAGAGAGTGATGGAGAGAGAGAAAAACCCCAAGTATTCCTAACATCAGTGTGTTTTCATTTAGCTCAATGACTAGTTATAGCACATAACAACTGCAATCATATTTTTCTAAATTTTCTCTTTTTTAAATTTTACTTATTTGTCTTTTGTGGTCTGGCACAGAAATGTAATGTAGTCTTAAGTATAATTAAACATCAATATGAAGATCATAAATTATCTCCCAGCCCTGTGGATAGAAACTCCATGTATGCATTCAGAATTAACGAGGAATTGTATGCCTAGGAGCATGACTATAGACTCACATTTTTAAGACGATTAAAGCATCACTTTCATTTATGTGCTTGTACTGCTATACCTTCAGACATATGACATCTTCTCAGTACTGAAGTTTAAGTCCTTATCATATTATTTCAACAGCATAGAAACTCCTGAATACCTGGAATATTTCCACAACATGTCCAATACCTTTATTTGGAGATCATGCAAAAATATGTTCCTGAAATACCACTCAGAGACCTTCCTTTGAGTGCCATCTAATTTTATCTTTACCAAAAAGCATTCGCCTGGGCTTCCATGCTAAGTTTGTTTTGAAAAGCTGTTAACAAACAAAAAGCCACAAACAAAATCACTGAAACTTTAAAATCTCAAAACCATAAAACAAAACTCATTCTGTTTAACACCTATTAGTCTACTTTCAAAAAAATATATTATTTTCCTTATTTCTTTGTTCAAAGAGAAAGAAAAGACAGACACTGGATTCTAGAGGGCTACTAAAAAGCCCCATCAAGGCTATTTCATCAAGAAGAGTGAAAAGAGAACATCAATCACAAGCTCCAGAAGCAGTTTTAGTTCCTAACTACGATATTAGGTATTGCAGTATCTTGCAAGGTATTGCAAGATTTTACTGGAAGATGTTCAACTGTCCTTCTTAAAGATTCTCATCAAAAATAATTTTAAAATATTTTTAAGTAGTTCTTAGTAATTCTTAATTTATTGTTATTACTTGTTTAAAGTTGGTTAAAATTAAAATATGCCTCAGATTTTTTTTTGTTGCTAATGAGTGAGATATTGTCCCTACACTCCTGCTCCAGTGCCTGATCATTCCTACTATGAAATCTTTTTTCATAATATCCAGTCACAACTTCTCTAAATGACTCTGGTCCATAATCCTTTTGCTATATATGTCTGAGGATAGTCTTGCTCCATCTTCTCTAAAATAGTAGAGAACAGAATAACGAGACCTGCTGGTCCCTTTAGCCTTCTCTGCTCCAGAGGACAAGACAACTCTCTTCACACTTTGGGCTCCAGCCTTGACTCACCTCAACACCTTAGGGGTTCCCTTTAGCCTGCCAGTGCCTTTCACACACAAGGAATGAAAAACTGGACTCAGGATATCCAGATGTGGTCCCACATGCATCACGGTGCTACTAATCCCTTCTTTTATCTTCAGCAGTATTTTCTGATACTGCTAAAAAATCAGAACTTAGATCGCAATTTGTCTATGACCAGAACTTAACATTAAGTTAAAATAATAAAAAACACACACACACACACACAAAAACCAAGCAATTACAACTAATTTGTATTGCCATAGGTATTGATAGGGTGAGAGGAGATTGGGAATGATGCATGCTTTCACTTTGAGAAAAATAAATTGTATATATGAAGGAGCAATAAATACACAGATCTTCCTCAAGCATGCCTGCCAAAACAAATTTATCAAAGTAACATTTATCAAGGAAAAAATGCAAAGAAGAATGTAAACCAAAGGGCAAGAGAATGTAAGTGATTTCCAGAGGCAGTAGCTGAGGCTTTCCTCAGGTACAAGGGTCATGATGGTGAGCGCAGAATCTCTAGAGCTTTGAATCACTTTTGGGAACAGAGATGGGTAAGAGTGGTGCTGCCTTAACAAAAGACTTTTATAGGCATTGTGAAGCTAAAGTGCCCTCCAAATACGTGACTGCTTTAGTGTTTTTAATAGATATTATCTGTAATGTGTTTTACCAGCATTTGAAATATGTGATTGACTTCAGTTGCTGCATACCTAAGAAACAATCCCTAAAGGCATGAAGTGCTCAAAACCTTTGAAAATGAGTCCTGTGAAAAGGGGAGAGGATTGGTTTTAAGCTGTACTGCAGCTTGCAAAGGTTTAAAATGCGATGCACCTATACAGCAATACTCATAAGAACAAAAATAAACTTTCTCTATAAAGATGCAACAACCCAGAGCAGTACTCCTTGTCAGAGAGTTCTGAAGACAGGAGACCCATTCCAGGTTTTCACAGAAAGAAAGTTTAAAATAGCAATGATGCATCAGATGCTTTTTTTTGTCCTTTTTTTTTTTTTTTAGTCATGTTATGATTTTCTGGGTTTTGCATGTTTTCATCATCTATGTATTAAGTATTTACAATAAATTTATCTTGACGTTATTCCACTACATTTTCTGTAATTTATTGCAAAAATTCCTCTATTGGAATTTCAAAGTACAATTTTATATTGGCATGGACAATACATGTTTAAGAGCAACACCCATCTGTTTTTCTTTCTGTACTTAAAATATAGCCTTTCTCAAGGACAGCAAAAAAATAATCTTCTTAAGAAACCAAAATTTGTTAGGTACAGCCACTGCTGAAAATGCATCAAAAATTATACATTGATCAGCTTTTCACCAGCTATAAGACTAAGCAACTAGAACTGCTGACATTAAAAAAAAAAAAAAAAAAAGGGGAAAGGTCAGTAAAGAAGTATTTTCCTCACCTTTCAAATATCAATGAAAGCAACTTAGTGTTAATTCCTCCATTTGTGACTTATATTTTTTTCCAAAAGAATAAAAAAGGGATTTTTTCCTTTCTTTTCACTATTCGTAAATCTTTTGTTTTAATAAATTTAACACTTCTGCTCAAAATAACACACAAGTGTAAATTGTCCAAATTACGCATGGTTTTGAAGAGATAAACTTTAATATATTTCTTTTTCTTGATTGATGCACACATTTTAAAAGGTCTTTTGCCATTTGTGTTACCAGAGAAACTAACACCAAACAAAGCATACGGTTTTCCAATAGAGTCTATTAATACAGCTTAACAGAAGTCTGGTATGCAACACAAAATTAGATCATTTCATTAAGTAGAGGAAGGATACTGTAGCAGGTCAGCAATTATAATTTATTTGTTCAAAAAAATCTTTTAAATATAAAACTCAAGCAAATAAGTCTATGTATAATCAACATTAACTAGGTAGGATGCAAAATTCTGAGTTTTCAATTGATTTACACTTCTCTTCACAGAGCAGTTGGAGTTGGCAGGGGCCTCTGGGGAACGTCTAATCCAATCCACCTATTCAAAGCAGGGTCAGCTACAGCAGGTTTCTCAGGGCCACATCCACTTGGGTTTTGAATTTCTCCAAGGATGGAGACTCCATAACTCCTCTGGTCAACCTTTGCCAGGCCCCACAAAGTAAAAGAGCTTTTTCCATATATTCAGACAGAATTTCCTGTGTTTTGGTTTGTGTCTATTGACTCTAGTCCTGTCAATAGGCACAACTGAGAAGAGTGTGACTCCATCCCCTTGACCCTCACATCAGCTACTTAAAAACATTGATAAGGTCCCCCTTGAGCCTCTTCCTTCTCCATACCTACCAGTCCCAGTTTTTGCAGCATCTCCTCCTATTAGCGATGCTCCACTTCCACTTGGAACACACTCTACCCTTTCTTTCTTCACTCAGAGCTTCTCATAAATGCTTCAGCTTTCCGAGACTAACTTCATTCTCAGCTACTTCTCTCTGCAGATTCTGCAACTTCTCTCTTGAAAACCCACACTTCCTTTTCAGCTGGTATAAGTTAAAATAAGGCAAGGTTAAATACTTTGTTAAATGCAAAGTTTTCAAGGAGCTTAAGTAAATAGGTCATCTAATCTCACTGAACATCCAGGGCAACTGAAATATTAGTCTATTTTAGCCTCCAGAAGCATCATTTGGAAGAAGTTGATTGATGGGTAGAAGCTTCATGGCAGTATTGGCAACTTCATATTTTGGCATCTCCCATTTAATATTTTCCAAGAAATCCAAATTTAGTGATAATTAGACCACTCAAGGAAAGGGAGTTGTGCCTCGATCACATAGAAGCTATATGATGCGTAACAGAGTATTGAAAATTTATTTCAGCGATACTGAGTGATTTTGTTTTGATTTTTTTTTATGTTTGTTTGCTTTGTTTTGCAATTAACTCTTTTCTACCTCTAACTCAGCAGTTCCTTTTTTTTGGAGAGCTCTTACATTTAACCTTGCCGCCTATAACACAAGTGCCATAAGTGCACAATTATATTTATGCACACTTGTTTGAATTACATTTGAAGACCTTCAAGAAAACCGTTAATCATATACAGAGATTCAAGAGCCAGACTTTTTCAGATGAGATGTGTGGATTTTATTTTTAAGTGTTAGAATTGCCTTTCATAATTAAGTTTGCCCTTTTACGCTTGAGGTAAAATGTGATGCTCTTACAGCAGCCTGGTTAGTTGATTTTAACCTTTAATAAATAAGAAAGGAAATGCAGTCTCCTTTTTCCCCCACCCCTGGCACTTAAGGTCACATTATCTGATCCATTGTTACGCAGCAAATTCAGTTTACTCTACTCTGATCAGAAAATTATTATATAATAGACTGAGCTCCTCCCAGATAGATATGACCTTTTATACTGAAAGAATGTCTTCACTGAAAGGCTCCTAGAGAATGAAAATTTTAGTAATATGCCTTATCTGCTCTAAGACATTATCTCTAAATGCCTACATTCATTTGAAAAGGAAGAGTCTTGTCTGCTTAAATGAAAAAGGGAAGGGAACCAAACAAGAGGAAGTTAGAGAAAAAAAATAGGGAGAGAAAAACAGTTCAGAGCTCCTGAAAAGTTAGGACTGCTGAATGGGATCTCAGTTTCACTGCCTGTATAGAAACCTTGCCTATGAAGGGCAGATAGAAAAAAAAATGCTGTGAGTTTGTAATTAGCATTAGGAGAACAAATGAGATTTATGGCTTTAGAAAGTAAAACTAAGTAAATAATAAAATATTAAATAAAAGATAAATACTTTTAGAAGACTGTGTATAAAAAATGGTAAAGATTATTCTGTGAAGCACTGGTTTTATTTCTATGATACATCTACTCTAAACTTCAGGGATGCTTACAATGAAAACCTCTCTGTTATTACACTGAATTAACTAATAAACAGAAGCACCCAAATCTTCTGAACTACTTAGTAAGAATTTGCAGTTCATTCCTGCACTACCTCTAGTATCTCCTAGGCTGCTCGTTCTCCCTCTCCACTAGAGGAACCACAAGACCTCTATACTCCAATACACAAAGAGAAATTAAGCCTACAATTACACAAAGAATACTTAAGATTACTTTCACTAGGAAACCTAGTGATTTAATTTCAGTTTAACATATTTGTGAATAAAAGGCTGGGACTGAAAATAAGTAATAAAAATAACATTGAGAAGATTAAGACACTGAAAGTCTCCATGACTGAAGACATACACATAAATCTATCATCAACACTTTTAATTCCTCTATGGCATTAACAAGATAGGGTTACTTAGAATTAGGAAATGTAGGGCAAATATGACACTTCAGGGTTTGCTTGCAAATGCAAGGTTTTCTTGGTGCTACCTGCAAAAATGACTCTTACAAACACGGGGTGAAATTTTAAAAATCCCAAAGGCACTGATCTCACATTTGCCTTTATAGCATGTCAGGTAGTTCTTGTATCTCCAGTGCAGCACGCAAGAGATCTGCATTCACCATTTTTCTGCAGTCCATTTTCTGTAAGGAAATGATAGTGCCAAGAATGACCACACTCACTTGGACTCATTTGCACTATCCAACAAACTAAGGAGTAAAAACAGAGCAAACTTCATCAAGTCATAAGGTTAGGTCTCATTTGCAAGCATGGAAATAGAGTTGCAAACAAAGTACTGCATGAAGCATTTAACAATGTTATGACTTCCATTTTTTCACATATATCCAGCAGATAGGAACCAGACACTCAGTGTAGGAATCTTGTCTGTGTAACTACCGCCTTTGCTGAATCTCAACCTTGACAATGGAAAGCAGAGCTAGTTTGAAAGCTGGTGACCTGCTGCTCTTGCTCAGATGTCCTGACTTCAAGCACTACCAGTCTGTGTTTTCAGTTTTCTGTTCTTTTTTTCTGTTTTGTCTTGGTGCCCTGCTTTTGAGCCATTATTAATAAAGCATTTTTTTGATCTACTTCTTTTTATATCAACTTTGGTTTTTGCTTCCCATATAATAAAAACATTACTTCTGTGATAAGCATATTCTACGTCTATCATCTTTGAATTCGAGTTGCAAGATGAAGTGGCAGAGGGAGTTTGTGGGCATTTTCTTCTCATTAATCTACTCCATCTTATTACCATACTCCAAACTTTCTATTCTTTACAGTTGGCTTTAATACAAATTTGTAAGATTTTCAGATTGCTCAGATTAAAGACTGTTATACAACAAATCACAGATCAGTTGAAACAATTCATACTTTTGCACATACATTTTTATTGTAGTTCTGTAGCCCCATAAATACAATATCGTCACTGCTAGTAATAGACTTCATACTAACTCTGAAAGGCCTCAAGACTTGTCAGACTTTGTCTCAATATGTCTTGGCATGCCTGGAGAGTTGTCTTAGACGGTTGAGTTTTAAAAGCCTTTCTTTTTTTTTTTTCCTAATGACAAGATGGCTACTACCTAGTTTGTTTTACTTAATTATATTTATATAATCATGTGGAATAACTACAAGTAGTCTGCATAGAATTGTATTTATGACTCTACCATAATGATGTCACACACACGAAATGACAACAGAGGCCTCAAAGTGAGGTCATGGGAGGCAACACAATTGAATACAGGCTTTGGAGGAGAAGAGAGGGCACAAGATGACCCGTGCAGAGCCCATGGCTATAAGCAACTCACCAAGACATATGCAGAGCTGGGAGTGGGGCAAAACATATATTGGAAGATGTACATATTTTGGGAGAACAAAGAGGACAGAGAACAACACCCAACATATATAAAGCATACCAAATACAGCAAATTCAAATATGGGGTGAAGACCAGTGGAAAAGGTCATGCTGCAAAACCTGTTAAAACGTGTTTTCTGCTACAGCAGAAAAGCTGTGGTGGTTTAAATGATGATATTTTATACTAGCTTAGCTTTGGCTAAGCTGAAAAAAATCTTTATGCTTTATTAATGCTATTTAATTAAAATAAATAAGTAAATAGCAGTGTCCCCCAGGGGTCAGTCCTTGGCCCAGTCCTGTTCAATTTATTCATCAATGACCTGAAGGCACAGAGTTCTCCCTAAGCAAGTTTGCTGATGATACCAAACTGGGAGGATTACCTGACAGCCCAAAGGGCTGCGCTGACATCCAAAGGGACCTGGACAGACTGGATAACTGGGCAGTGAGAAATCTCATGAAATTCAGCAAAGACATGTGCAAGGTCCTGCACTTGGGGAAAAATAACCCCAGTCACCAGTACACGCTGGGGACTGACGTTCTGGAGAGCAGCTCTGCAGAGAGGGACCTGGGCGTCATGGTGGGTGACAAGTTGCCCATGAGGCAGCAGTGCCCTCGTGGCCAAGAAGGCCAAGGGGATCCTGGGCTGCATGAGGAGGAGCGTCTGCAGCAGGTCGAGGGAGGGGATCCTGCCCCTCT
>VZSV01000104.1:319893-342091 GCA_013398735.1 Nothocercus julius
AGAAAGAGAGAAAGAGAGAAAGAGAGAAAGAGAGAAAGAAAGAAAGAAAGAAAGAAAGAAAGAAAGAAAGAAAGAAAGAAAGAAAGAAAGAAAGAAAGAAAGAGAAAATCAAGGCATTCCAGTTCAACAGTTCAGTACGAGACAGAGTCAAGGCAGGAAGCTTGAAAGCTGGAGCCAGACCTCTCTGGCTGGGAGCCTAGAAATCCTTTGGCATAACTGTGGCCTTTGGAGTCTGTTGGCTGTCAGGAGGAGAGCAGAAGGGCAAACTGTGCTGCAGCAGAGGTTACCAGACGTTACTTACTCAGGTAGCACTGTCAAAGGCAGAAGCTCCTGACCGTGCACATGCCAGCTCCCATGTTGTGTTAAAATAACTTTTGTACCATTAGCATTATAGCTACCAATTTTAAAGGATGGTTAAGCATACTGGTTGTACAGAAAAAGACTCCTCTTCTGGAAAAGCTGCAGTTTATTTGTATGTTTATATTTTCTACTCAATTTTCAACGGCAGGATGCAAGCTAAGTATTTTAACAGTCAGCTGAGTCCCTGGTTTAAAAGACCATTTAGCCAGAAAACATCTGATCTGTGTTCTTACAGTGTCACTGCACACATACAAAATCACGTGATGGCATTCGGGACTTCTCCATGGGCATCAGGATTTTGAGGTATTTGAAGTACGACCTATGATTTCTCTTCCAGTTTTGCATGTTTGACACAAAATTTGGACAATTTCACCTCCAAATAATTCTTAATCAGAACTGAAGAGACAAAATAAAGAATACAGTAGCTGGCTTGGTGAGTGGTACTCCCTGCCGAAAAAAAAAAAAAAATGCGGGGCAACCATATATAACACACTATTCCTTTCTCCAAAGGAAAGTCTGACCCTGGTGTCTTGCCTCTCATGAATTATAACTTAATCTTTCCTGACTGGAAATAAATTATATAGCAACACGCAGCTGTCTACTGCTCTGTGCTATATTTTCTCTTATTCCTCTGCGCTTCTGTAAGGCTGCTACCGCAAAGATGATGTTAGCAGCAAACAAGTGGCAGACAACAGGAATCTGAGAAACAGGAAAAAAAAAAAAAAAAAAAAACAAGAGTAATTGGAGTAATTGTATTTCCTAGGAGGAAAGTGTGAGTAGTCCCTGTCACTGAAGGTGAGCATGTTGGATTTTACGAATTGGTTGAAGATTACCGTATGCTAAGTGCACACCAAAAACTTGCTACCATTTAATTTAGGCAGCATGACAGTAGCAAATAAGATAAAAATAAATCTTATTCTGCTAGACATAGTTCTGAATAAAAGGCAGGAATCGGTTAAGATATAAAAGGCAGCTTACATGACTGAAAACATGAAATAATACGATCATTATTCTTATAAACAGAAAAAACTCGATCTGAGAAACCTGACTGAAATTTGAAATAAGCTCTGTTTGAAGCAGAAGGTTAGACTAGAAGGCCTCCAAAGGCCTTTCTGACTATATTTTTTTGTCCTCTAAATGATTCCAGTAAGGGAACTGAGCATAAAGACAGCAGTCTATAACAAATAGGCTTCTTTAAGTGTAAAGAAATAGCATCCCATGGGAAAAACGGACAAGCATGATCTACTCCAACGCAAAGAAAAAAATTACAAAGAGAAAACAAACTAAAACATGATTTCTTCATTCAGCTGAAACACAAACCATTAGTACTTATTAAAAAGTAAACAATACATCAAATAATTATGGGTAAATATCAAAACAATAGCAATAGAATAGTTTGAATAAAATCATAAACACCAAAGATTAAGAAAAACAGACAATACCCCATAACGGCTAGCTAGTGTAGGGTAGGGTAAAAGATATAAAAAGATTTCCTGAGAATATTAACAAGTGCAAAGCCAAGAAAATAGCTGATCTGTTAGTCAACTATAAAGAAAAAGATGAAAATCAGATGATCCTGAATGGGCTAACATGCTTCATTCTTACTATAGGAGTGAAGAATGAAGAATTCGTATTAAGAATGAAGCATGTTAGCCCATTCAGGATCTTTCAAAAGAAGTTAAATAAATTTCATAAATGAAATTAAACAAAAGCAATTAAAATTCCAAAGAATAGGAATCCACTTTAGATTAACTAGTGGAATAGCCTCTAAATAACTAGTCTGAAAATTTGTGATAGACTGGACAGATCAAAGATGAACAAAAAGGGACAAACAGAATACCTACCTTTAAAAAGGAACAAAACAGCAATCTAAGGAATTACACAAAAGTCTTCAATTCACAGAAAACTACTGGAGGTAACAGTCAAGCTGACTATTTGTGAAGAGCAAGGAGATGAATAATAGTCAACAGTGATTTGTCAGGAATGAATCATGTCAGCTCAAACCTAATTTGTTTCTGTGACAGGGTAACAGGTATAATGGATAGGAAAACACAAGGATGCCTTATCTCTTGGCTTCTGCATGACTTCTTCCTTGCGCGTTGCCTTTCTAAGCAATTTAGGAAAACACAGTCTAGATTGTCATAGTAGTCATAGATGACTTTTATATCATAATAGGTTGCTTTTTTTTTCTTTATTATTTACCTGTTTGAGACTAGATCAATCTAATGAAAAGACGCTCTAATCAACTTTCCATTAAGCAATACAGGAAAGCAGGAATACTTCAGATGCAGAGCATGCAAGTTGTACATGCTGCATGACATTGCCCCATGTGGGGCAAATGTACCACAGGCACAGAGCAAGGCTGTTCACGAAATACTCCAGGCAGCACACTGGGGCCACAAATGCTTATTGCCACTGATACTAAGAAACTCTTATATCACTGATCCTGGAAGCCACTGAGACACTTTGGCCATACTCCACATTTTTCTAGGATGACCCATTTCAGAGGCCGCAGCCCCAGATGGGAGAGGACCCACAGGCTCCTCCATGCCTGAAATCCTGCCATAACCCTACAGCCTATCCCACTCACCCCTGACAAGTGGCAGAGCATAACACTTGGATCTTGCAAAACCCCCCTTTCAACTGATCACCCTTCCCAAAGTGGGCTGCCACTGGAAAGCTTGCCCATAGATATGTACAGGCTCCAAACTAAGTTTTATAAGGATCTCTCAGGGCTGAAAGAAAATACAGTATTAAATAATAAAGTGCTGTGTCTGTGAAAAATATTTTTCTTTATCTGAATATTCACTATCGCTGATCTGTAATGTCATACTAACTAAAATGGTCCCCCGAGACACTGTCATATTCTCAGTCCTTTTGACAAGATTTTTCTAGCCTAGCAGACAGGTTGAAGAGTTAATATAATTTCTGTATTAATCTTCAGAAATACCTGGTTCCTGAAATCACCTCATCACTACTCCAATCCAGTTGCAAATTTCAAGCCAAGAGAAATGCCAGCGTTTTATCTGATTTGACCTGCTTAAGTGCAGATTATCATTATTTTTATTTCTCCATAGAGGCTTTAGAAGATTCTCTGAAAGAAATAATTTCAAAACAATCTAGAAAAGTTTTATGGAGAGATGGAGCACCAGATGTGAAGCAGGACAGATGCGGGTAGAAAGAGCTTACAGGATGTACAAAGAACTCAGCAGGAGAGCTGAAGGAGTTTTTAAGGTAAAGACAGAGGACAGATGCATTGACTGAATTAGGAGAATAAGACCTGTTTTCTTGTTTGTCTAATTGTGTTTTATATGAAACCAGAAAGATAAAAGCCACTTTTAGACTATGGGACCTCCATGGGCTGCTGCTATTTAGCTATCATCCACCTCCTGCAATGTCAAAAACCACTGTTAGGGTGACTCATATTCTGTTCAATTCAGGCAAAAATTTTGCAGATGAAACTAAGAATTTTTGTCGTTTAGTAGTCTCACACAGTGCACAAATGTTATGCTTTGGCCAACACTCCCTTGCAAAAGGAGAAGCAAGGGATCTGAGGTCAGAATTGACTGATAAAATCCAGCAGCAAGATCTTCCTTTGAAGCAGCTGAGCCCTCTGTTCTTAAAGACTACATAGTATCAGTTGCTCACTACTTCTCTAGTAAGCAGAGCAGAAAGTTTTGCATGCTGCTCCTTCTCTCTTTCCCTGTCCCAGACTGAGGATATGAAAGGAGAGAAGCCAAGATTCTGCAGATAATACACTAATTTTACTTTGCGTAATTTTGCTTGAATAAAATAAGTGAATGGATGGAAAAGAACATTGTGATGCCTCTATCTCACAACCAGGACAGCAGATTTCCTGCTGCATGCCTGTATACACAATCTCCACAATGACATTAACAGATTAATACATTTTCAAAGCCAGGAAAGACGGACATCCTTAATAAAACAATTCAGTAGGACATCTGAGGTTGTTAGAGAGAAAAAGAATTATTGCCAGAGCAGAGGCTCAGACTTGAAAACTAAAACCATTACTTCCCTAAAGAATTTAGAATGTCACTATATGATTATTCTTTTCTAACTCCATGCAATAAACAGTCACATACAATCTTAAATTATTATATTAACAGCAGATCAGCATTTTTCATGAGTTTTATATAGCTCTTACTAACAGCACAGTGATAGTTTTCTGTGTCCTACATATTACATAACAGATTTAAGAACAACTAAAGCAAACAACAGTCTAACGTAACAACAAAGATAATGAATTTTTTCTTCCTATCCTAGAGAAGAAATGAAGTGCTCCTGACAGAGCTACAAAACTTCAAAAGTGGGATGCGTTTCAGGATAGGTCGTGATTCGGCAGAGTGTCTCTTACATCAGTGTCATCCTTCTACTCAATCCAAGCTCAACTCAGACACCAGATGTGTCCCAGAATTTTCACTGCCAATATACTTCAGTCATTAAATAGAGACCAATCCAATCTTTAACATCTAAGTCTTTGTTCTCTCTATCAGAACTGTCACATTTGTAACCTAAAAGGGCTGAATTCTTCAGATATGGCCACCTGTCCACAGGAAATTGAACAAAAATTAGCAGACAGTTTCACTAAAAAAAAAAAAAAAAAAGATATTTCAATTATTATTAATCTAGACTTCACCCAAACTACCAATACATTAAGATCAGTGCCTAAACCTAAGAAAAACTTTCTCACCATCTTTATGCTTCTCTGTAGCAATCTTTTCTGGCATGCTCTTTTCTATCAGTCTTGCATACTCCCTAGCACTGTAATACTGAAAAAAAAAATTAAAAAGAGTTAAGAACTTCTGAGAACACAGTTCCAAAGCTCCTTCAAGACGTTCCTTCAAAAAGAATTAACTACTGCTCAATCCATCACAGACACGGAGAAAAAGCAATCACCTTAAACACAGAAGAGAACAGGCCATTAAGACAATCTTTGTAGCAGTAAGGACAACGAAACACTGGATCAGATCAATGTGAATTTCCATGTGACCTGCATCATTTGAGATATTCATAGACTGTGTGTTTTTGAATCAGGCTTAGAGGAGGAAAGGGAAAAGGATCATCTCTCAATTTCCCTTTCGGGACAGGAAAGCTATATTATTTAATTATTTGGGCTGCTGGAACTGAGAAAATCATTTTAGAATAGCAAAAAGTCTGCAATATAAAAGGACTTTTCAAACCTTGCTACCTGTGCTATGCATTTTAACATTTCATATGTATGCATGATGATGTCTAAAGGTCCCTTCCAACCTCAACGCTTCTATGATTCTATGTACTGCAAATACTACAGCCAGTAGAACTCACAGTATTGAGTAACCAGTTTTTATAAACATGCTTGTTATTGATAAATAACATGTTTGATAAATTCCACCCTGTGCCGTTTTAAACTTAATAAAAATGAACTATGAAACTATGAAATAAGGCAAAACAAATACCTATCCTTACCCAAATGAAACAAATATTTTGTCATTTCAAGGATCTCGCTAACATCAACAGGCCCCTGACTAATTCACCAGAGCTCAGAGATCAATGAAAAAAAATCAATGAAAAATGAAAAAATCAATGAAAAAAAATGAAAAAAAAATTTCAAGTGTTTTTTCCTTTCAGGCACTAACTCATAATGAGCCCAGGTAGACAGAGAGACAGTAGTAACTTTGCCTATTCCTAGCCTGCAGCAGTGCAGATTAGTTTCAGCAATCTGTCCTATAGCTCAGCAGGCCAACACAAAGCCAAATATGGCACATAACTATCATAATTTCTATGTACATCTTCCCTGGTATTTTTAGCAAACCTACCTCAAACCCCCGCTCCCTCTAGGACTTTTTGCACTGGACACCACCCAGAAAGCAGCAGCTACCTGTGGGCAGCCTTCAGCTCAGCAGCCAGCACAGCAGCTACCAAAGACTGAAAGAGTGAAAGCCGTAATTCAAACAAACAAGCAAACAAAAATGTCACAACAATCCCAAGAGATGCTTGTCCATGCTGAAGAATTTTATCTCAAGTACAAAAACAAACAGCCAGCAGAAAATACCAGCTCTCCGATGGCTGACAGATAACACTCACTCTTTACCTTCCACAAAACCGAGGCTAAAACAGCCCCACTCTTCCCTCCTTCAGCTGTGATCCAGCATGAAGCCTCCCACCAGCACAAGGCAATTATCACTGTTATTTTTGGGCACCACCTCCCACACGCTTCCTGGCATTTTCCAAGACAAAGCGTTGCCCCCACACCGTTTACCAAAGGAAGCACACTCTCCAAGAAGGAGTCGGATGCCCAGCCTATGATCAGACGCAGGAGTAAAATACCTGCAGCTTGAGGAGCAATTTTGGCCAGCAGTCCATCTCCCATTCTGGTTTTTGTCTTCCATGATCCCTAATGGTCATGCAAGCAGCTCAAGTAGAGATGTGGGGTTTTCTGACCTATTGCAGCTTTCTCACATCTACTCAGAATAATGGTGCCCTATGTTCACATGGCACAATGACAAAAGCTGAGATCACGGTTTACACTTGGGCAAGAGTCAGATGAACACAAATAAATTGCTTTCACATCTCATATTGTTTTTTTGATGCATGGGTCTCCACATCCAGCACGTCTTTAACGGTTCTAGCCTTATCTCCTGAAGTTACCTATATACTGCATCTTGAAAATGAAGGCCCAGATAAACAGAATATCTTGAGAGATAATAGAATATATATAAAAAGTAGAAATTGAATTAAAATTTTCATCCAAGATCACAAAAATCAGAATGTGTTTAGATGGGCATATGCTTAAATAGAACAAAGATCAATGGATCATCTGGAAAACTTAAAAACCTTATGGGCCAATATCACTGTCACAATTGGCAATGCCACCTTTAGAAATCACAGCCTGGGAAACCCTTTTATCCCTACATCATCCACCACATGCTCCATAATGCCAATGGTCTTTGAGTGCAATCAGGCTAAAGTAAAAGTTAATAAAAAAATCAGAGTACAGTTAGCACAACTAATTATGACTTCATGCTTACAGAGCATTACATGTATTACATATAGAGAGAAATACAGGCTTTATTACATGTAAATCTTTTCTTCCTCTTTAATTTCAAATTAAATTGCTCAAATGATTTATTTCAAAAGATAGAAAACAAGTAGTGAGCAATACCTTTCATCTAAGAAAGCAGAAATTAAAATTCAAAATGTTATCCCTCTGAGTTTTAATTCAACCAAGTTACATGTACCGTAACATAGTTCCACTCAACTTGATCACAGGTATTCATTTGAGCATGCGAGCAAATATATTTGATTCCTCATCTTAAAGTCTTATTCTAGGCAGACCACTCAGATGTTGTTTAAGAGTTTACTGATAACGGATGATTTGCTCAATCAGGTTGAAACACGGTAGTAATGGAGAGCAATTTTCTTCTGGTGCTAAAAGTAGAGAGCAACAATCCTCTACTCTCCCAGCCCAAGACAGAAACATCTCTCTTTGGCTCTCTTCCCTTTGCAGTCAAACTCCCATTTGCTTGATCTACATTAGCCCAGTCTGGTAGGAAAAGTAAATGTACACTCTAATCCTTAACCTTAGTTCAACATTCACAATTTATTATTAGAATTCCACGTGTTTGTTTCTTTTTTAATAACACTTATAGTTCCATTTGGATATATCTAAACCAAGAAGAATACAAAGACATTACCTCAGTTATGGGTAATGAATGCCTAGTTATTGCAGCTGAATCAGTATCAGTCATCTTCCAAATGAACCAAGATTCATAAAATATAGCACATGGCCCAGTTGTGATGTAAATGTATCACTTTGAAATCCCAAATTATTTTCATCCAGAAAATACAGAAAATTGCTCTTTGGCCTCACAGTACAATTTTTAAAAAATGCTTTATCTTCTGGACTCTCTAAAACAGGATTAATAACTAGTAGAATTAAATAAATTGATCAGTTCTACATTAATGGGCTCTCTACTCACATTAAGAACCAGAATTGTTTTGAGAAAGCAGCAATTAAAAAAAAAAAAAAAAAAAAACTATGTTAAAATCATAGAAACCTGTTAAAGCTACAAATGCCCTACATTTTTTTAAACATTCATTTCATTTTTTCATTGACAAGTACACAATGCTCATTCAATTATTGTAACAAAAATGTTCCCTCCTGCACTCACTTAGTTTTTCCTTAAAACAGCTTTTTACGCTTTATTCATAAGGTAAAAGAGGAAGTAGTGAGATGTTTCCAATCTCTGTGGAAAAAAAAATATAAAAAGATTTTCTTTAGGACATGTAAGGACATGAACGTCTTCAGTTCTAAACACTATCAAAGTTTGCAGGTCCTCAAAGGAAATTGACATGCCTTAAGTAAGAGCAATAGCTTCACTCAGTTACTGTATTTTTCATTAATAAGCATATAATTTACCACCTTGTTCTCTTTAGGTGCCTCTCAATCAAAATTTCTCTCTTTGAGCATTATAGTCTTCTATTCCATTATACTGATTTTCAGTCATTGCTTAATGTGGGGAAGATCTTTCTCTCCTGCATCAATATGAGAGAGAGAATGGATCATCATCACTAGGTGCAAGCTCGTGAGTGACACACCCTAACCCATCATACAACCCCCCCTACAAACTCACTATTAAATGAAAGCCCATTACAATATTGACTCTCACTTGCTGTCAGTCTGTTTCCCACCTTCTTGTCTACCAGCTGAGAGAATGAAAAATAATGGTGTTCCCTGCTGGTTAAAATAGGGCAAGATTGTTGATTTGTTTTATAATGTATGCTATGCAGGATTTCCAAATTAGTTGTCCTAACAGCTTTAGCTATAGTCGTAACAGATTGGGGGATTTTATTATTTTGTGGTGTTTTTAGGTCTTACAATCTATTTAATTTATGAAGCAGAAACATCTCATCTCTGGCCTTGTTTTAGACTGATTACTTATGAGTTCATGGTAAGCCTAGTCACAAAGAACCAGACAGTAAGTTCTCTGGCAAACCCACTTACTGGGATGCATCCTCTTCCGAAGTTTCATTGGTGTGACAAAGTCACTATTTGCCGCTGCAGTCGGAAGACCCCCTTATGTAAAACCTGCCTCCCACAAACTCTGCTCCCACCTTGCCTGATGATGTAAGCCTTTTCAAGAAGGAGTATACCTCTACTTGTGGCTGCAAATGTGACTTTAAAAGCTTTTGTTCTGCACCTGTTTTGGAAATCTTTGATATCCTACTCATACCAAGGTTCCTGAAATTAGAAAAGAATGAGTCTGTGCTTGCAGTTCATGAATTTTATTCCTGCTTACGTCCTCGCAATTATGCCCATCATCTATTTGTTGTCAATGACAAATCTGAAAGTGCAATCTAGATAGGTCAGCTGATAGCAATCAGCTAACATAGTATTGCATTACATGCTCTACATCTTCTGCCAGTGATATTTGCCAGGCAAGAAACCCCTAAATCATCAACTTTCTTGTTTTTGAGAAGCATGACATCTGTTAGAGCATCTGTTCATATGAGGGTTGCTTCAGCTAAGCATGTGGAGGTTGGAAAGGTTCTCAAAGCATGCATGTTACTTTATATTTTCTCCAGGGCAATGAGTCAGATTTCCTATCCAAACAAAAATTCTGTAAAGTAAGCTGATGAAGTTCTTGATCGTGGAAGAGGGGACTCTAATTATTGCAGATTTTTAGATCTCCTTTCCCAAACCCATATATTTTATGTGGATATAGTAACTTTGTTACGACTTCTTTAAACTCTGTGCTGAACAGGTGATTTGTATTCATGGCTTCTAGGAATGGATTTCTCAGTTCTTACACTCAAAATATCTGGTGCTGTTATTCACTTTTGGGAGCCCTGTGGAGAGGAAAATCAATGATCAGATCTGCCATTCTAAGCAGAATTTCAAAGCGCACTTGTTTAAGGGATTTGTCCCAAGTACTCTTTTTCATGCAAAGTTTCAAGAACAGAACAGAGATATGTAAAATCTAGCTGAATTGTGTCTCTGCAATGGAGTCATCTTGCTTAGATCACTGAAAAGCCAAGAACTGCCTAAAGTACTTCACTGAACTTCAGATCAGTCACCTCACCATTATTTCTCCAAGAGCAAAATACAGGTAAGCATTCCATACAGCAGAGGTTGCTGTTGAAGTTAACTGGTATTTCTTTCAGATAAAAAAGTAAAATAGATTGAGAGATTAACAACACAACAACTTAAATTACTAATAACCCATGTCTTATGTGATTTTATAGTACTACAGCCTACTGTCAGCAACACAAATCATCTTAATTCAAATGAGAGATTTTTAAGAGAAACACTCAAAAGTGTAACAATATTCCTTCAGTTTTAGTTATTCATGAAAGAAGTAGGAAATTTCTGATTGCTTTCTCTGTCCCACCAAATATGTTCAACAGCCAAAGCATGCTGTTCCACACGCGTAAGTGGCCTTCCCAGAAGGAATCTGATTTCATCTCACCAACATGGCCATCATGTTCATGCAGACCTACAAAACCAGAAGCATTCGCAAAATCACACTGCTTAGACAAAACCTATATGACATGTCATTAGACATATGTATGTCAGTAGATGCTGATCCACAGCAAAAAATCTAGTTTGATTTTAGCAGGTACCACAGCTCATACAGTTTCTGCCAAAACTTAATAGAAATGAGGAATCCAAAAACCAGCTTTTATGAGCCTTGGGTCCAATGTCTGCTCCCACTTTGCATTCACATTTATTTACCATTCTTCTGAGGCTGATATCTAAGCATTTTTTTTTGGAAAGACTTGGAGAGAGGAAGGCAGAAGGAAGGGAGAAAGACAAGATTACAGCAGTATTTCTTGCTGCTATTGCTTGTATCTTGCTTTTGTCAAGAGTTTGGTGCTTAAATTAAACATATAGTATGTAAGATACAGGTTCAAATTCCTGCAAATAAGGAATCTCAACCCTTACTTCCTATATCCAAGGAAATTACCATAAGCATTAATTTGCACTGCATTTTTGGTGTGTGGAAGACAAAGAAATAACAGAAGCAATAAAAACTCATTCCCGTTGATACCATTCCAGTTTTAACTATGCAGATTATTTAAGCCAGATTGCAACCGGGAAAGTCAACACATCTTTAGGCTTGTGATTGGAATATGCAGGAGAATGAGAACAGAATTCCAAGCATGGCATTTGCAGTCAAACTAATTATTGCCTTTTACGGGCCACACAAACAAAATCTATATCATGGAGCACATCCAGGGACTGCATCCTTGATTATTTTGGATCTTATTCCCCCATTCTCCCTACGTCATGTTCAGATACAAATGTTCTGATTTACTCCTTCTATCTTGCTTGATGCCTGCATGTCCTTCCCTAACAATGATTTTAAGAGAAGTGGCAGCAACGACATTTTATTCAGAGAAAGATCAGCAGCAGCACTGCTGCTAAGTCAGCAGCACTGAACAGCAGGGCATCTACCTTTAGATACCAGGTGAACGGTAACATGGAAGACTTAAAAGGCTACTGCAATTACACACCTCTGTATTAGGACAGAGAGATTTTGCTCAATTTTGGGTGAGCCTATGACATTACAGGGAACTAGCCACGAAGTCCCTCTTCAGCTATTAATAGAAATGTAACAGTACTGCTAATATAACACTAACAACTGTGTATCACAGATGGTTTTTCAGACACTGAAGCTGTAGAGATGCCTCAGTACTATGAAGTAACATGAAACACCAAGAATTGACAGAAGTCCCTAAAACATTTTTGCCTTTTATGACTTCATGTGCTGGCATATAAAATATTGAAATGACTACCTCAAACTCATCATTTATATCAAACAGCTTCCTACTTTTCCATAACTAGAGAACATACTAGAGGTTTAGTCAAAACCTCCAGCTACACTGTCTCAAAATCTGTGTCTCCTATACTAACACATTTTTTGGGTTCAGCTATCTAGGTTGAATGCTGTTTCTATTTCATGAAGTTTTTTAGTTTTACGCAGAGCATGAAACTTTTCTCAAAGCAAAGAAAACTTAGCCTATAAACATTACTAGTCAATCCAACATTGATTGATTAACATCCAACATTTTCTTGAAGATTCTTTTTAAATTGTCCAAGAAAATCACCTGTAAAGGTTGAAATTGTCACAAAACTGCCATAAAAAACTCCATTCATGCTAATGCAAACGTGATATTTTCAAATAACAGCAGGCCACTATATTCCACTGTACCACTCTATGCCACTACTATTTTAAATATCTTTCAAATTTTGCATCTACAGGTGCATAAATGGCAGCAGTCAGATTTTTGCAAAGCAACACCTACTTCAGATAGTTAGGTATCAGTATATGGACTTGAAAGTGCAGTCTTTTAAATCATGGGAATAAATGCCACAATTGACATGGAAGCCACATTACTTCACTACTTGGCTTCTGTAAATTTGCAGCAAGTACAAACAGAGAGAGAAATTCCAAGTTAAATTTGCACATAAGCCTTCCCTCATTTTGCTGTGTCTATCTACTATAACAGTTTGAGAGAGCCTCAATGGTTCTTGACTAATTATTTCTGTTTATTAACACATGTAAAAACTGTATGCATTTACAATAAAATATTATAATTACAATTCTTAAGACAATAATAAGTCACATAGAAATATTTAATAGCTAAAAAATGCCAAAGAGATTATTAATTCCCCTGCCCCCTCCAGAGGTTAAAGGCTTTGCTTAGAGGCTTTGGTTACAGAAGAGATTTTTTTTTTAATCATCCTGTAAGTCTTTTTGCCTCATAAGTACAAGACATAAGCTTAGCAGAAATTCACAAAATAAAATTTATCTCTAGTCCGCTAACCTTGATGGTTCAGTTGCTAAGATCCTTCATGCCAGCACACACACTTAGGGACCCTTAAATCATGGATTACTGGCATAACAGACTGCAACAGCTTGTGTCAACTCCTACTTAGGTCACTTTAATCTGAGGATTACCAACACAGGAGAAGCATCAGAGCTTCAAAATAAATGTTATATTCTATTTTGCAAACGAAACATTTTCATAAAAAATAATACCGTGATGTGATTTGAATGCATGCTAAGTTTTATATGTCACTGTTTCTCCAACTGAGTATAAATGGTCCATATGGAAAATTACTGCTATAGAAAGGTACAGTAAATCCTTTTGAAATGCAATAAACTTGTTTGTTTTAATTGAAAGCAGTTGGAAACATGAAAATATATCTGAAAACAACTCAATTTCAGCCTTCTTCCTTCTAGGAAGGAAGCCTTCTTCAACCTTCTAGGTTAAAGAAAATAAATTAGATTTCTTGTTTTACATCAGAAAGAAATCACTTTTCTTCCTTCCTTCTTCTTCAAAATTACATTTAAAACTGCGGAAAAAGTAGACTAATAGTGAAAGTAGTTTACAAGCACATAACACAATTGTGCATTGCCTTTGAAAAAGTGACCATCAGCCCAGATAAGGCAACCTGCATTTTCTGCAAACTTCAGGGAGTTTTGGAGAAAGAACTTCACCAAATACTCTTCCACCTGCCTAACTAACAGCTCTGCAAGACTTGGAATATATGAAAATCCACTTAAGCGATAAGTTTTATTCTTCTTCTAGAGCTAGGGAGAAGATGGTCACCTTCCATCAGAATAATCATCCAAATTGTTAAAAAAAAAAACAGTAATTGATATTCAGAGAAAATACCCCAACAAGTAGAACAAGCAGAACTTCTTCAAGATTCAAATTACCAATCCAGACAGAAAAGGCTATCTTAGCATTTTTGTTGATAAGCACAGAAATAGTAACTTCTTAATTGGCTCTTCCAGCCATCCGGTTTCATAATTTACTGAGATATTTTATTCAGCTACTCTTGGACCTAGATACAGAGTTAAAAAAAGTGATTTTGGCCTCCTTCTGCATGTCTGGCTCCATATCAGATCTCCACTAGAGCAATTACATATGTTATTCTTCTCTTTTCTTGTCACTAAGCTCCCTGAAGCTGGTACTGTGCCTTTCTGATTAACCAGCTGTAACCAGTATCCCAGAGAGGGAAAAAAAAAAAAAAAAAAAAAAAGGTTGACTAATCACAAGTGAGAAAAAAGCAGAGAAGTCATACAAGTGACTGATTTCCATACTATTGATCTTACATTTTCCAAAAGGGAAAGCCCAAAATTTTGACAACAGCCAAAAAATATCCCCAATCCATAACAGCGATAGATTTTTAAGTCAGCTTTCTTTCTAAATTGTTTAACCTGATAACAGTCGATTTTAATAACAAGCCAAATTCATTTGCACACCAAATCATCCATATTTCCTCAGTGTCAGTAGAAAAAACAGACTCCACACAAAGAACATGAGCTATAAATACTCTTATGATAAAAAAGTAACGTGCAGTTCTCAGCATCTCCGCCCTCTACAAAGGCAACCATGCATCTTTCCGTTCAGCATGGTGCCTCTAAAATGTAATTTACGACGAGAGGTTAGGTCCTACAGAGAAACACTGGTTTGACAGGAATCAGAACCAGAATATCACCCCTGGTGCTCCAGATGCTGCTCAGGTAATGGCCTGGATAGCTGCAAGACTGCCAATCTGAATCTTTTTATTTCCCGTACATATTTTCATAACTGGGTGTGGAATAGCCCTTGGAGACACTTTCCAAACACCATCAGGCTCCAGAGATTCCTATGGAAATGGTGACCCTTAACTGGGATCTGTGTTTAGGATACTTGATTTTTGATACAATATCTATTTTTTCTTTTCAACTAAATGCAATATAGCCCTGGTAAGCAATGTACATCTATTGCTTACATCCAAAGAGTAGCCAAAATGCACATATTTGGCATACCTCTAGAAGGAAGATGTGAGCATCCTGGGTGGCTTGGGAAGCAGTAGAGCTACTTTGTTGAGGGATGTGATTATCCCCCTCTCTTCATCACTTGTTAGACCACTGTCTCTAGGCAGTGCACCCAGTTTTAGGCCCCGAGGGCAGGGAAGACATTCATATGCTGAATTTCAGTTGAAGATCACTGGGGCAGGGCTGGGGGTGGAAGGGGCACCTGCAGTCTTCACCCTGTATAGAGATGTTGAGGGCTACTCCAAACAGGCGCAGGGATGGACAGCTCCAGGGCATCTAACAGCAGCTTACAGGGCCTACCACAATTATGTGGAAGATGGAGACAGGTTCTTCCCTGCGCCACAGGTGGGGAGATGATGGGCAGGTGCTGGGTGGGTGGAAGGCTGGGCTGGCAGAAAGATTTCTTTCACCTCAGAGAGACTGGGCAGCTCCCTCCTTCACACAGACTTCTCAAGTTTTACAGGTATGCGAGGACCAAGCCAACAAGATCCCTGACAGTAGCTTGGCAAGTGGCCAACAGGAGAAGCTTAGCTCAGTGTTGGCACAACAGCTGCAAACCATGTTTGTACCTTTGCTGTTGTTAAGAACTACAAAAAGATGTAATGCTAATAACATCTCTCTTCTCAGGTGCATAACTTTGCCACTCAATCACATTTACTTTCTTTTATTTGATATTTTGCTCTCAGTGATCGACTTTGTAAGACTTGAGACAAGCAAAGAAGTAGAATCTCATCCTTTGAGCATCTAAATTTTGAAGACCTCCCCAAACCTTCAGTTTATGGCACGAATTACAAAAATTGATAAAACCTAATTATTTTAAACTTCAGCAGCAAGTCACATAGGTCAACAAAAATAATAAAATTGCCCCCTCTAAGTTGTCTTACAATGACTAGTTGTAACGGTGGCTTTTATAGACTAACAGTGCAGATAAATAATTCTGTTCAGTAATAATTCAGTAATAATTACACTTCTTAATACAACAAAAAGGAAAGGAGACATTATTTTTTCAAAAGTATTTATAATTTGAATATTTTAGCCAAATCCTGATTTTTTTTAACATTTATTTGTAATCTTCACTTTTATATCCAATAAAACTCTCCATGCATTCATAATTCTAACCTATCTTACCTGATCCTATTAAGTCTGTTATTTTTTCCCCCTTGAAAAGCATACTAAAATTGGACACTGCTCCAAATCAATCATTTCTAAAGCATTACTTCTGCATTTTTATTTCAAATTTCCTCTTAATAAATTCAAGCATCTTACTTGCTTTTTCAACTCCCATTGCTAGATGTAGTTAATGATCAGAACAAGCTGTGATGTTTTCACTGCAGGAAACAGTGACCCTGTGAGTACTGCAATTATGTCATCGGTCTCTCATCACAGAAAATGATACATGTACACAAGTGGATGTCAATTCAATAAGAAATGCCTGCTTGAATACCTTTAATTAGGTCTGGTTAATAATAGCCCATTTTTACTAATGCAAATACAGGTCTTTCATTAATGTTGCTACAAACACTATATTTTTAAGTTACCATATATGCCACACAGACAACAAACATCAAAGAAACAAGAGAGAACCAAGCCCTTTTTCCCACCAGGCAAGTCAGACAGGGGCACAGATGGCCCAGGAAGGCTGGGCAGCTCTCCTCCTTTTTAGGGGGATTCCATCCCTAAGAGGATGAAGCCCCGAGCAGCCTGGTCAGAACTGGGGCTGACCTAGGTGTGATCATTATTATACTCATTTCTTAAGTACATTTTTACATTTCTTGTCAGTGTGGTACAGCGAAGTACCACTTCACAGGTTTCAAGTCCGTACATTGCCTCTGAAAGCATGACCTCAAAATAAAACAAAACAAAAAAGCCATGCACATGGATATAGGTGAGCGCAAACCACTTTCAGCATCAGTTGAGGCTTCTGAGTACACTGATTAAGATTTACTTAAGCTGAAGACTTCTCCTGTGACTCTGGACTGAAGCTTTCAAACTTATTAGAGTCTCTGTTGCCTCAGAAATCTCTGCACTATACTCTGTTTTGCCACACAGCAGTGCACTAACTAAAGAGAAAGCACTAACAGAAAGGCCTGGTTGTGTTGCACTTCTCTCCCCAAATCAACTTTGCTTATATACACTCCAAGTAGTGTCCAGAATGCCAAAATACGCTCCACAATTTAGACCATTGTTCTTACAATGTTACTAAACTGAAGTTCTTAAATCATATTGAGCTGCTCTTGAGATTATTTTTAGGAAAGCTCTGCAGGAGTGAAAAAGAAAAAAAAAAAAAAAAAGATACATACATTTAAAGTGGATTCTGCAAAAATGACTGATCTATTTTGATCAAGTATACCACCTAAAATATCTTCAGAAAGACTGTTGGCGGGATGAAAATCATCAAGTTATTTAAAAGAATAGAATACAGCAATTAGAAAGGAAGCATACAAGTCATTTGAATAATAATAACTTCTGGCATGGTTTTAATTAAGCTTTATATAAACATAAGCATAGTACATTTTTTTTAAAAGTTAAAATTGGCTTTCAAAGTTTCAAAGTTCTTTCTTCCTGGTACTTGCAACAGTCCTTCTGATTTCTACTTTTAATACTAGCTTTCTTCCCCCTGGAAATCAGGTTTTCTGAAGGTCACCACTCCCGATTACTAAATATAAATAGAACTATATTAAACTTTGTAGAGCAGAAAAGCAAGGAACCTCACAATGCCATGCTGTTAACTCTCAGAACATTTGTATTTCAAATAACTTCCTTAATATCCAGTTTAAGTGCAAAAAGGTTGACTGCAACCTCCTGCCTTTCACCTAAAATTTCATTTAAAAATTCTGTCATTCTTGTTAACTGCTTTTCTAAGAAGTGCAAACCAAGTCACAGAGAAAGTAGTTTATTCGCTGTTCACTGAGATACTTGTATGAACTTACATGACAGAAATCCTCTGGCTGATCTAATTTTGAGAAACCAAAGATTTTGGCAGCTGAGTAACATTTCCTAATACAACCATACTTTTTTTTTTTTTTTTTTCCTCTACTGTAATTAATTATTTGGTATCAGTATTTTCCATTCCTCTCCTATGCATTGTTTAAATAATGAGGCTAAATATACTTTATGTTCCTTTTTCTTATGGGTTTTAGAAGTTTAGGTAGTGCACAGTCAACGCAGTTTTATGCCTCAATATGGTAAAATTATTTGCCCAAGTTTTGTTCTGGCAAAACACAGAAAACTAAGAAGAGGTAGAAATAAAATAATTTAAGGCAGAATTTTGTGCCTTAAACACATGTACATACATATGATTATGAAGATTTTACTTGAATGAATTTAATATGGTTGATTTCATACAAATAGAAAAGTCATGAGTTATGCATTATCTAATGGTCTTGTCTGTATAATGTCTCTGAGGCAAAGACTCCTAAATGCACCTCAGGTAATCTGTTTTTAAGTCCACAGAAGCTCTACATGTGTGCAATAATTATATTAACTACGTATTCTGTACATAGGCCATTTTATTCTCTCAGGCTTGGTTTATAATTATTTTTGAATAACAAATACAATCTATATTTTTCCACATTTAGAATAAATATGAAATAAAAATTAATGACAGAATTTAGGAAACCTACTAATGATAAATGAGGAATGCCTGTTCTATTTGTTGTATTTAGCTGTGTAAAGGTGCAGCTATGCTACAATATGTATTGCTATCCTACATATGAACATATATTTGCAAGTGGAACGGATTTTTCTGCATTGAAAGTCCACTCTTCAAAACAAACACATATTACTAAATAAAAGGAGAGTCTAAAAAAGCAGTCTAAAATGTGAAAAGTTATTCTACTTCCTCAAAAATTTGGCTAAGGAGGGTGATCTACTATTCCTGTTAAGTGGGTGCTTGTCTTGACAAAGGTATGAAGAGAGAATAAAAAGCCAAGCAATATCTATTTTAAGAAATATTTTAGTAAATCACAATCAAAACAAAATATTGACTAAAGCAGGTCATCTAAATCCTTACTTTATTTTTCAGGCTAGCCTGACATGACCTACTTTCTGCCCATAAATCAGTCTCATACTCAAGCTGTGACATGGGTAATCCATGCAGATATCTGCTTTAGCATATCAGCAAAGTATTAAAGGGAACTATCTGGCAGAAAAAAAAATCATCAAATGCACATTTCAACCGAGATAAGCTATGTAAAGGTTAAAGGAAATCAGATTATAAACAAAAAGGTCATTAGCAAAGATGATATCTATTGAAGAAAAGGATTGAGAAAACTGCAAAACATTTGCCTGTTCGTTTTCAATTGTCATCTGCTGTTGCTAGGTGGAATGGGATGGAACAGCAAACGAATGCTCAGAAGGAACAGCAGTGGGAAGGAGATGTTTAGATAGATGGCACAGATAGGTGTCAAATCCTCCTCAACAAGCATGTCTGTATCTCATATTCTTTCACCACAAAAAGTGGACCTGAATCACACATTACACTGTCATGCTAGAGTTAGGGCATACATCCAGATACATTTTTTCAGCTCCCACCCAATTCTTTTTTTTTTTTTTTTTTTTCCCAGATTCTCAGCCTGAATAAACTGAGATTTAGTTGGTACAAATAGTACCAAATGGGGGTCTCCTGTACTAAGGACTGTAACATTAGCTTAAATCAGTTGTGTCAAAGAGTCTCATTCCACTAAGCTACTTCATTTTGCCTGCAAAATTTCCAGGCATCTCAAAATGAAAGCTGCAAAGCCAACACTAGACCATACAGTATAACATGCCTATATGTGCATGGGTGGCTATGTTCCCACAACACCTGTAACACAAGTAATATTTCTTAAGAGGCCAAACTTTTCCTGTTCTCTAATGTCCCACGAGCAACCTGAAGCAAGACAGGAGGTAAAAACAAAATGCAAGTATCAAATGTTTTTTTTCCTACATGGTTTGGCGCTCTCTCAAATCATTACAGAATGACTTTGACATGCCTGGTTTAGGCAAGGAAGCTCTACTGCCTCTCTGCAATTTCTCTCATTTAGCAGGTCTGAATCTCCTCACGAGTTAAAGCTGTGGAAGATGAATTAAGGATTCAGAAATTTGCACAGAGTGGAATGCGCATTGAGTTTTCCAGTTGATTTCTCACTTCTCTCTCCTTTTAGAAAGAGACTCATAAATCTATCAGAGAGTGAGCAGGACTACAAACTCTGAAGGTACTCACTCCAAGCTTGAAAGTAACAAATAACAAAAAAAGTCTAGATGCTCTAAACAGATTTAAAAATAAGTTTTGTATCAACAAAACGGTAGTCATCATGGAACAATTTTATTTTGTCAGCTTTGAATGTATTATGTGTAATCTAATTTTAGATTTGCAACAGAGTGGGTCATTTCACTTCAAGAGGCATTCACATCTTGGAAAGCAAATTAAGTTATGCTTGTTTGCCAAGATTCCCACTGTTTCGCCACATTAAAAGGAAGAAAATAAAAAAAAAAAGAGAGAGACTCAATATTGAACTAAGCATGTTTGATACTTCATCTTTTCACACACGAAAAAAAAAAAAACACACAAAAAAAAGTCTTATCCTTTCAAGACTTTTCTACAGAACACAACATGTCAAGCAAAACATAAGTAGTAACAAATATTAAAAAAAATAATCCACAAACATATCTGCCCAGTAATTGGAATGGTAAGTACTGAAATCTTATCTGCAAATCTGAATCTGAACTTTGGATACAAGACAAAAATCCTAAACCAAAAGAACTTAAAATATTTTGAATACAGAATGTCCATTTGCATTTTTGAATCACTAATATGAAGCAACACTATGTCACGTCACTGAAAAAGAAAATACTTCTTTATCATTTACAGACCCCAGCTCTATAAAATAAACAATTAGACAGATCTATATTCCTATTCATTCGCGCACACACCAAGGCAGAGATGTACTAGTGTGCAGCAGGTACACTAAAAAAAATACGAAGAGAGTCAAGGAAGGAAGATGCATCATGAACTTCTTACATAAATGTATTAAAAGTCACATGGATTTCATGATTGCAAACTTGCAGTACACCTATGCTGATAGTTCACTAAAATTAGTCCGTAGAAAAGATTTTCACTGCCAAAATGTTAATTATCCAATGTTGAATCCCGTTAGAGAGAATGATTTAATAAGCTCCCAGGCTTGAAAGCCCTAGTGCCCTCCACGCCAAATTATTAAATCATACCAAACTTCATATAATTTCTTTCATTTGCAAGGCAGAAAATTGACATCCTTTTTTATCCTTTTTTGTGCAAGTCTTTTAGAAGAAACTTTAAAAATAAGACACAAAAAATGGCAAGGGAAAAATGAAGTATTTAATTGGTATGTACAAAACAGCATTTGCCAAAGTAGACTTCTGCTTTCACGTCATGAGCCAAGCTTTCTCTTGTGTTACTAATACATACTGTAAAGAATGCTTGACACAACTGCCTTGCTCCCACAAGGCAGCTTCACTCCTTTGGTGATGAAGCTTGTCAGGGATTAAAAATGCCTCTCAGTTCAGTAAGCCTCTTTTATGGGATTGTTCCTCTTTTATCTTCAGCACACAACTAGCAAGCAAAAGGACGTAGGACCTCAGTGCTGAGATGCCCACCACCCAGGGCTGCCAAGATAGCCCAGGACCAGGGCTCACCTCCTCCTTCCCTTACGCTCTGCAAGGAGAGGGTGGATTTTGCCCATAGGCTATAAAGACTGCAGAATAATTTTTCTTAAGCTTTCTACTATTAATAATAATAATAATTAATGATAATAATAATAATATACCTACCAAAGGAAAGGAACAAAGATGATATAAAGGCAACTTACAGAAAGACATTTCAAATTTCCCAAATAAAAACAAACAAACAAAATAAACAAAAAACAAACCTCACATATTTCCTTGGATGCTAAAACACCTCTTCCTTCACAATACCTTTGGTCAAGTAGGCCATGATACTAGTTGCAAATACAATAAGAAAAGGAATGGAAATTACGCATAGC